>JASCQY010111699.1:0-17278 GCA_030264315.1 Sardinella tawilis
TGCCGAGCTCCCCCTACCGCATTTGGCTAGGTAAATGCAACGCCAACGCAAAAGAGTTGCTGAGCGCCTCTTTAATGTGAGCCCATAGAAAAGCCTCCTTAGGGCATCACAATTAATTTGAGTGTCGCACTGTTTCTACACTTCACACAAACCAGAAACAGGACTCAAATGGCTGATTTGACATTTATTGCACATGTTTCACATTGTGAGAGTCAAAAAGGTAAATCAACACATCCAACAGTTGTATCTACTGTAACTGTACAAAGTATACTCTGGGGAAAAAAACAACAATTTATATAGTAATCATGATATTAATTCTATAGACCTTGAAGTTTCTTTGTCCACAAACTTGTTTACAATTTGGTGGGCCAAACCTGTTGGGTTTCCAGTTTGAGTCTGAATGTAGGTTGCTGCACGTTTCTGTACATGACATATGTGGTTGTGATGTCTTCAATACACGAGGCCTGATAAATCGTCTTCTGTATGGATTCTGCTGAGTTCAGAGAGAAAACAACTAATACTTGAAGTAAAAGAAATAACTATTTTAAACATGTGACATGAACACATGATGGTGGAATGTGATGTGGAAGAGACGCTGCACCTTTTTCATGAGTGAAGCAATGCACACAGCTAGATGAGACGATGCAGAGAAGAACAGAAACGGGACACAGACTGACCAGTAGAATCCAGCAGTGCCCACAATCAGGAGGAGGACCAGTTGGAGGCTTAGGACTGGGTAAGGTGTCTATAGAAAACATGCACACACTTGGTGTAGAAATACTGCTAAAAAATACTTTTGGGTGATTGTGTTGTAAAATTACCTTCAAAATTGACCTTGAGAGATTGACCAACTGGTTTGCTTGTCTGTGACTGCCCAGTCTTTACTGAACAGTAGTAAAGTCCAAGGTCACCCTCAGTGATGTTCTCAATCCTCAGCACACTGGATTTAGTTGAGAAGTCTGGTATAACAGTGAAACGAGGGGGACCCCAGTTGTGGGCTATGAGGAAAGTTGGCTGATTCAAATGGCTGCAGTTCCTATGCCACTCTATAACTGACACATCTGTTGTTGAGTTACACTGCAAGGTAACATTGTCTCCTGGTTTGACCCACATCTCAACTGTTTCTCCTGAGATTCTCTCCACAGCTTGGAATATCACATCTAAAAAGTTATCATGGGGTAATTATCAGTAAATAATGAACATACATGTTGAATAATATTGAGAAAGACCACAAATAGTAATGTGCACTTACACAAGAACATTATGACGGTGACACCCAGCTTGTCCATCTCTGTAACTGAGGTAATTATTTTCTGCAGGTGTCTTAGATGCGGATTTCCGTTGGGAGGGGTTAACTCTACCATTGAAGGACAAGCGCTCAGTGATTGGGTCAGACAGATGTAACAGTTTTTCATCTATTTTTTTCATACCATGTTGAAAAATGAGGTGAGGGTGAGAAGAGGTGAGGTAGAGAGACTGACACTTCCTATTCATATACATTCTGGATACCTTCCTCCATGAGAGCATAACCTTACATTAAAAAAAATGGTTTGTCAAAGAGCGTATTGCTTTGTTTTATTCTACACTAGTACAATGGTTTTGGTTTCATTTGTGTTGCTGATGATGACACTGTCTTATTTGTCAACTCAGAGGTACTCCATGAAAGGCAAAGCTTTGCCAAACAGAGCTAACTCTGTTCTTCATACATATGCACATATGCATAATGTACGTATGCAGGTATGCTGTCTTGCCGTCCTGCCAAATTAACTTAGAATAGGCCCCAGAGGGTTGGGGGCATGTGCAGCACCTACATGTAGGTGGGGCTTCTCCCGCATTCACATATAGCAATCAATTCATTTGCGGTCTGTGAGCGGAGTGGTGTGTGTCTTTGTATTCAGACCAGAAACTGTTTACTGGCTTCCCAAGCTCTCGTTTAAAGTGTATGAGCCTGCGCTGTAGCCTGGCTTTCGCGACAAAAGCTCATAGAGCTTAGTCTGGCCACTCTCATGCACTGCACTAACCGACTTCTGAGCGGTGGAATTTAATGTAAACTGTAAGCCCATCTCCTTCACACTGGAGTGCAAGACCGCTTCTCATTGGTGCCTGAAATTCTGGGACAGGAAATGCTGTAAATAGGCTCCTTGGCCATACTGACTTGAACGCGAAATGTTGTGCAGCATTATAGGAAGTATGGGCGAGCCCAGGCTACCCACGCGTTGCATGTTCAGGAAAATATAACTCTTTTCTATTTCAAGCGGGCAGGGTGTGCGCAGGGCATTCGTGGTGCCTCTGCGCAGAACAGGTGTGCGATATAAAAGGTCTAATCTGTTAACTGTAATCTGGACACACCACGCCTGCCCCGAGCAGGCAGAGATATTGGTGTAAATACAGCGTAAGACTGCTGTGGATACCCCAAGGTTAGGCCCCTGCTGTTGGTGTTGTTAAATATGTTTTTCTAAAGATGATTATTATCGTGTGAGGGCTTCAGTGGCAGTGAGGCCTACCAGGAAGCTTCCAGGAAATACTGTACTGTGCACAGTACACACTAGACACTGATATTACTGAGATGAAGTAGGATGTGACCATGATTTGTCATGTTGAATTGTGGTCAATACTTCGTTAAAACCTTAAGTGGACACACAAGGTCATGCTTAGATTTTCACTACTAGATTTGGAACATTTCGGTCAATAGACCGAAACATTGCAAATAAACTTGCAAATGAGAACAGTCCGATTAAACCAAATTTTCAAACCAAACCACAAACAGAATGATATTTAATATAAATTCAACATTTATTAAAATGAATATTGACTTTGAGAGACAGAAAAAACAGACTGTAAAAAAAACTTAACGTTAATGCAACCTTAATGTAATGTAAAGGACAAAACAGACTGCAAAAAAAGCTAAACGATTAAACAGTACAGTATAAACATTATGTATAAAAAAATACTGTAAGCACTAGATATCCACTGAAGTTAAGCTAATGAACTAACTTCTCATGTCTTTGGCCGCTATTATGAATACAATTTTACTGAATGCAAAGCTACGTTCAAGATGAGTCAAACAGACAATTTTCCAGCAGTACGTTTAGCAGCTTCAATAAAGTTATCTGCAAAATACATACGCTATAAGGTCATTTTAAAATCCTAACCGTAAATAGGCCTAGACCTAAGTATCTTGGATCTTTGTTTGCAGTCTTGTTTCCAGCTTGAGGCTACATCAGCACGAGTGTGTTACTTCATGTTTCTGTACATGACAATGGTGCTTGTGGTGTCGTCAATCCCTGATATGGTCTGAAAAGTGTTTTTGGATTCTGTTAACACAAAAAAAAATGTTTTATCAGTGCTCAAAGCAAAAGAAAGAGATATCTGTTCAAGACTGAAGAGTGTGTGACTAAATGTGTGTGTGAAAGAGGCATACCTGGAACACTTTTCTCACTGGTCAGGCAGTACACACAGGTGGAGGAGATGATGCAGAGAAGAACCGAAATGGGACACAGACTGACCAGCAGCATCCAGCACTGACCACAGTCAGGTACAAATGCTGTGAAAAAAGTACAGTTTAAGTGTTCTTGCTGGACATTGGCGGTAGCTTTAATACACTTAGTTGACTCATAGGGTGGAATTCTCCGGGGTGCGTAAGTTCAAAAATCACTTAACTGCGCGCTTCTCTGCCATTGGCGCGAATGGCAGAAAAGCGCGCAGCTAAGTGATTTCTGAACTTACGCACACCGGAGAATTCCACCCATAATGAATTAAAAGAGCACTGTTTTCATAAGATTTTTACCTGGGGGAAAACAACTTGTGGACACAGGAAGAGTTTCTATGGACAACACACACACAGCACACACACACAGACACACACACATATGTATATATATATACTGTATATATATATATATGAGTTTTGACTCTATGACATACATCATGCTCATGCAACCTTATGTAGACCCTTTCAAATAAAATGTTACAAAAAAAACACATCATGAAATGTTAAGATTACCTTGAAAGGTCACTTTGAAAGTTTGACCAATGGTTTTTCCTTTCTGTAATGCACTGCTGCAGTAGTACAGTCCAAGGTCACCCTCCGTGATGTTCTCGATCCTCAGAGCACTAAATTTAGTCGAGTCATTTTGTGTAACACTGAAGCGAGGTGGAGCCCATATGGCTGCAAGGGAGAGTTGTGGCTGATTCACATGGCTGCAGTTCCTATGCCATTCTATAACTGACACATCCGTGCTTGAGTTACACTGCAGAGTAACGGTGTCTCCTGGTTTGACCGTCATCTCAACCAAAACTCCAGAGACTCCCTCCACACCATAAACTATCACACCTAAAAATGGTCATCATGCACAGCATAAGCGACCATACAAGGATATAAGGAAAGTTCATTGTCAGCTGCATCGTCAACTGTCAATACAACATCAAATAACAGATTGTACACCATAGAAGAATATCAGTGGTGTACAATATCAATGTGTACTTACACAAAAGCACGACAGCAACGACACCTAGCTTGTCCATCTCTGTGACTGAGGTGTCTATTACAGCAGGGGTCTTTGATGCGGATTTCCGTTGGGAGGGGTTAACTTTGCCATTGAGGGACAAGTGCTCAGTGATTGGGTCAGACAGGTGGTAGATTTTTTTGTTTGTTTTGACGCCACGGTTGTGAAAATTAGAGGGTTGACATTAACAGACTTTGTTACTGTGAAAGCACTTTGTGTAAAATTAAATGACTGTGACAAATTGGCCTTCAATCCATTTGAGGTTGGATACACCTTTATCACCAACCCTGTTTTCTCAGTCTTTAGTTTTGCTGACAATGAGGGCAAGATGTTTTCCCAACACAACTTCACCAGTAGTCTAACATCCTCTCAGTAGGCCTATTCATCATTCGTGATCAGGGCCACAATGATGATGTCATCAGTGTGTATTTATTGTATTAGATGTATTGGAGCGCTATCTGGCAATGTGTGAACAAGAAGTAGTCTATAATTCAGGCCCAGAACACTGCTATGGGGTGTAGATGGTGAGAATAAAGGTAGAAAAGGTATCATTGCCTATTCACTCATGCTGGGGCCTGTTTTGGTGAGAAAACCCAGAATCCAGTTATGTGTTTCCACTTAGTCTCTAAGCTAGCGGTTTTGGGGTGACCTTGGCTGGATCGACAGGATTATATCTAGAGCTGTAAGCCACAAAAAGATGGCCTGATGGCACTTTCTGTTGTCTGAATGTGTGTTTATTTGGTTCCAGCATGCATTCACTGATCAACGATCACCACTGGTGTTGTCAGACAGATTACAATCTCTCAGGAAGTGTAATGGGTAACACCAGATAATGTTTCACTTGTGAGAGTACAGTGTTAACCAGCTATGTTCACATGATCAGCCAGTCCCTCAAAGTGGTGTTTCTATGTGAGGCCCAGACCAATCTCTCTAAGCTGTCCAAAGACATTGTTCAAGGACAACAAATTACGTTCTTGAAGCACATTGTATTTCCCACCAGATGTACTTTTAAGTTGTGGGTTACTCAGGAGGTATAGCAGCAAATTATTCACTTTATCCTCACAATGCTCACTAGGCCCTGCCTCATGATCATTCTCTGCATTTCAGAGAGGATATGTAGACCATTGTGCTATGATTCTTAGTTGTATTTATTGTTGCAGTAGCTGTAACTAGCCTTATTGGTCTGCTAGTGAGCACCAAACATGAACGAGACACTAAATATGCAGTTATAACAACTGTTATAACAATTTAGTAAATATACTGCAGGTAACTGTTATTCATATTACCATTGTATAATAGTCTGGTAGTGTGTTTTTGGATGCATGCACCTACACAAGATATTTATAGTCTGGGGACTTCAGTGGCAGTTAAGATAACAGGAAGTGTCCAGGAAATGGGTGACCACATGCACCTGGCGTATAAGCAGAGACCTTGTTGAGATGGTGTACACTGCTTGACTGTGTGTATTAGTCGAACACACCACATCACATGATCTTTGGCACATGCAGTAGTTTGCAACAATGTTCACTTTATTACCTTTACTTTGAGGTGACTCTGTAGCATTAAGCCTATGCATGGCAGTGTAAAGATAAACCGCCTACATAAATCGCCTACAAACAGCCCTGCTTGTACTGTTTCCACTGCATAGGTGTCAAGAGAGCTGTTGACTGCTCTGTAGAGTGTAAAAACCACATGTCATGGTAAGCCACAGCACCACCTCTGGGGTCCTTAGTTCTGCAGCCAACTAACAATAAGCACAAACCAATGACCACTGAAGTAGCACAAGACATTAGCCCAGTATACTTACACTTTCTGGAACAAACAGTGCTGAAGTTTACTTTGTTGCCGTCTAGAATTATGAGATATGTCAAAATGTATTCTGGAAAAATGTTGCACAAGTTAACAAATAAATCCATAAAAAAGGTCTTTGGTCATTGCTCATGCAATGCCATTTCTTATGCAACCACAGCATTCTAAGGAGAAAAAAATCGACAGTCTGCATCCTCAGAGCTGTATTACTCCATGTTCCTGTAGACTATTGTGGTTGTGGTGTCATCTATTGCCATTATGGTCCTGTTAACTTTTATATTCATGGATTCTGTGTATGAGAATGGGAGAAAATTAGACCAGTTTTTTATATATTTATAAATGTATAAAGGTAATGATTAAGTTTACATTAGTGAAAGAAAGTGAATGATGGGTTCTATCTTCACGGATGAAGCAGCACACACAGGTGGTGGAGATCATGCCGAGAAATGCACAAATGGGGCACAGACTGGCCAGCAGAATCCAGCACTGCTCATGGTCTGGAGGAGGTAGACAAGATGGCTGGGAAACGAGGCGGAGCTATCGTAACACACAAGCATGCACACACTAATTGCACACGAATGCACACACATTACTCACATAGGCTACAGTTACTATATGATTCCAATTCTGAATCAAAATGAATTGAAGAAAGCAAACATTGACTCGAAGTGATCTTGCTCACCTTGAAGTGAGTGTGTTTGATGAGTGATGCTCCAAATGCTCCATGCCCCACAAAGTAGAATATCATGACAAGAATGTTAAGCATATTGTTGTAATTGATAGACCAAGCTGTTACAAACAAACCAATTCCATAACACAAACATGTGAAACAAATGGGAGAAAATCCAGATGTTTCGGACACAGCTACCTTCATGTACTCATTGTCTTTATTTGTCATTTGTCACTGAGGACTCAGTAGCTGGTCTTTGTATGTGATGTAGACTTTTTGCAAAGGATGTACACTACCATTAGTGTCAAGTGACTTCTTAACTATCCGGAATGTCTGACTTAAAAAGTATGCAGGTAGCAGAGAGCTTAGATGTCATTATCACACTTGGAGGTGTGAGGGTAGATCTTCCAATGGTCCCTCACAAATGGATAAAATGCCTTTTTTTTCCTAAAGAACAGACTGGAAAAAGGCACACAAGCTGGTAATGAAAGTCATTTATTTTTTTGATTATTAATGAACGCTCAACATAAATTTGAATAAATACTCAACAGGCCTGTAGAGTATAAAGTTGTAACCAAAGGAACCATAAAGATCCATAAAGATGACATCATCTGATATGCTGTGTTGAATAATCACATTAGAAAAATACTATGCATTTCTGATTAAAAACACTTTTCAATGGGTGTGCTGTGGTACAAGTGGCTGCACTTGGACCACGTGCTAAAGAGAGGCCTAAAGGCCAACACTATAGTTAAAACTAGTAGTCAAAGTCTTATTTTCCATATGCATATATATTTTATGTACTTCTACATGACATAAGCGTAATGTACAGCTTTACGTTAAACAGTGTTCATCATTGTTGTTACCGCAACTCCATGCCAGTTCTGATATCTGAATAGGTACTAAAGTCGCTGTTTTGCTGTCTCTTTTTCTTGGGTCTTGTTCTGTGTCCTCCACGAGGGATATCCAAAGTAGCATAACAAAGATCTCCATCCTTAAGTGTGGAGACAAACAGTTTGGATTAGGATCAGACAGCATGTGCATGTTAGGCCTATAACTTTCTGCCTCTTTTCTCAGTGATCATGATCAAACCAAGAACTTGCCAAACTTACACCACAGAATATTAATTAGCCTACACAAATGAACATAAAACGGACTTGGACTTGGACGACAAAATCACTAAATGGATATTTTTCTCCATAGTGTAAGACTTAGAATAACCCCTTCAGTGCTACAAGACTCCTGAATCATCTATTTAGTGTGCTTAAAGGAATTATCCAGTAAATCAACACGTAGCCATGTTGTTTCACGTTGCTAAGTGCTATCGATAGGTATGAGACTGACAGATTTTCATGCACTAGACCAAAGAGCGAAACGTTAGCCAACGCTAACTGATCAAGGCATGTCCGTTTCATTTTGACATGCCCTATCTGTTAGCGTTAGCGGCCAGTTCACGAATTCGGTCTAGGTTTTACCTACCGATGTCGTTCTGATACCTATTGACAGCACTTGGCAGCCCCAGACAACAGGGCTGGGGGTTGATTCACTCCGGATAAACCCTATAAGTATTCAAGAAATGATCACCTGTTTTCTTCCTCTGTCTTTCCTATTAGTATTCGGGTCCAGCTCCATCTTCTTTGAGTCTGTTGATGGACGAAGGGAGGAAAGTGTTGTCAAATTCAAAGACATGATGAACAATCAGATACGAAAAACGAACAATCAAAATGCAAAAGAAATGCACAATATTCTGACACATTTTCACCTCTTCTATGGAAGATGAAATGAGTGCAGATGGAGGAGATGAGGGCGGAGAGGAGTGAACATACAGGACACAGAATGATTAGCAGCATCCAGCACTGACCACAGTCAGGGAGGGGAGGGCAGGAGGGCGGAGGCCTGGGTGGAGGCTCTAAAGATGAGGACACACACACAACGAGAAAATACACGCACACACACAAAACATTGACTTAACCAAACATGTGTTTGTCTTGTGCCATGTGCACTACAGACAAAACAACCTCTGCTATGAAAATTTTATAAGAGCATAAGTCAGCATAATGAGGGCTCGATTTTGGTCTGAACAAAGGGAGATTATCCCCCCTCCCCCTTGTGAAAACAGGAATGTAACGGAACACAGAACATAACGGACATTGTGCTTCTTTCTCTGTTTTTAACCTGTCTACTTTGGAAACAATGCTTTGCTTGCCCTCTCCTTATACTCAACCCCTCCCCTCTCTGTTCTCCTTATAACTGTTCTGGTAGGGTAAAGTCCAATATGAGGCTTCACTTCACGCTGCATGACTCTTAGAAAAACATCCCATCCATGAATCCATGTAGCATGTTTTTAATGTACAACTGCTGTAGATGAATACAGAAAATTCTAATTCTAATCACTGAGAAATACTTAGCATCTGATTGGCATTATGGAATCCACTTTCCATGCACTTGCCCTTAACTAATTGCAAGTGCACGGACTTCAGAAACAGATGTGGTATAGACATTTACTAGGAAGTAAATACATATGACACGCTTCGTAGAATGACCCTCAAAACCACAGATGGTTTGCATGAAGTACATAAATATGAGTGTATTGTTGCTTACCTTCTAACAGCAGATTTGTGGTCTTCCCATCTTGCTTTGTGTTTGCATTGCGGCAGTAATAAAGACCCAGGTCATTCTCAGTGATGTTCTCAATCATCAAATCAGTAGACTTAGAAGAGGTGTTTTGTTGAAGAGTGAAGCCCTGTGGGGTCCACTTGCTTTCAAAAAGGAGTGGTGGCTGATTCACATGAGAGCAGTTTCTTCGCCATTCTATATCCCATTCAATAGCAAATTCATTCTCTGCCTTTAACTCACAGTACAGGGTGATGTTGTCTCCTGGTCTGACTCTAAGCACCTCATCATCTCCTAAGATTCTATCGATACTGGAGTAAATCACACCTACAGTACAAATAAAAGATTTATAATGATTAAAAAGAATATAAACACTAACAGAACAAACAGCAACACAGACAAACAGTAACTGATGTTACCTGCACTCGCAGTACATTGCTGAAAGAGCTGAAAAATATAAAGATAAACGTTTAAATTTTACTTACTCAGATGGAGTATGACGCTTAAGATGTCCATCATATTGACTGAGAGAACAAGTGGTCTGCAAGAGTCTTTGAGGCAGACTTCCGTTGAATACATGACAAACTTTTCCATTAAAGGAGAGGTGCACAGTGATTGGTCGAAACAAATAGAAATGTGTGGTTTGCTTTACACCTCTGAAGTGAGGCTGTAGGCCTAGATAGAGGTAAAATTCTGTAAGCCAAAACAATACCCTTGATGTGCTGTTTCAAGTTACGCAGGGGTCCTGGTGATAAGTACACAAGGATATGAAAAAGCAGTTGGGTGCATGTGTGCCTGTGATTATGTTTGTTATCGTTGGAGTATGGAACTCTCTACCAGCCCTCTGCCATCTTGCCCTCTCCTCTACATCTACATTTGTAAACCAAGTCATCGAGGATGTGTGTCTCCGTCTCTCTCTGTGGCAGACTAAAACTTTAGTTTTATGGTCAGTTGATACAAATGTTCATCTTTTTATAATTACAATAACTTCTGCTAACGCATTAATTAATACACATTGAATGATGTGTGCATGTGTGTTGTGCAATTTCACAGAAATCTATTTTTGTTTCATTTAATTGCAGATTTCTCATATTCTCAAATATGTTTGACAACATTGTAAAATTGTATTGATGTGAAATTAAAGTAATTATCCAGAGTGAATCAACATGTAGCCCTGTTGTTTCACGTTGCGCTATCGATAGATATGAGAACGACAGATTTTCATGCACGGTAGACCGAATAGCAAAACAGCAGCGAATGCTAACTGATCAGGGCATGTCTGTTTTGTTTTGATATGCCCTTTCTGTTAGCGTTAGCGACCAGTTCACAAATTCGGTCTACGTTGTACCTATGTTGCTCTGATACCTATCAACAGCACTCGGCAGCCTCAGACAACAGGGCTGCTGATTGATTTACTCCGGATAAACCCTTTAACTTACCTTGGTCATTTATCATATTTACCTAAGTTTTTACACAGCGTCAGTAGGCCTGCTTAGGCCAATTATTGTAATATTCTTTTTTCATCAATCTTAAAGGTGCACTATGAATTCCTGCATGACATCACTTCTGTTAAAGGTATGGCATGGAATTCTACTTTTTGGACATTTTTGCGAAATTACTTGAAATCCTCTTCATCACCTACTCACAGCTACTGAGTTGGAAGCACTGATATGAAAATTAAACATGTCAGTCATCTGTGGAACAGACAAAACTATAACCAATCATTTGACAGACCCATTGGACAGTTGTATGTTAATCAAAAGGTCATACTCGAGCATTGAAGGAAAGGGACAGGATCGTGGGTGGGACCTTTTTTAAAATCTGATAATGTTTTCATACCCTATTAGCCTATATTCCATACCCTACAGTTAACATTCCATGTTAAAGGTACACTAAGCAACGTTTTTAGGTTAATATATCAGCGTCGTAGTCACTTTGATGGGTAAATAGTTCATTCCGGGGCGAATGAAGGCTATTTCGCCGCCGTCAACCCCTTCCTACCGGCTTTACCGCTTATGCAATGTGAAATGACTCGCCCTGCGCCCATGTAGGGCAAAGCGAAACTAAAAGCCAAATGAATTGTGTAAATTGTGTTTATTACCATATTAGTCGACGTAACTCCAAAAATTATCATTGTTGGTTTGTATGCTTTGGTCTGAAGAGTAATTGGTGAGAATGTCCAATCTTGTTGCTATATTTTAAATAAATCGTCAACTGTAGGGGGGAGGCTTGCATAGTGTACCTTTAATAGCCTATTAGACAAAGCAGAGCAATGTTTTTGTAACTATCATGAAAACGGAAAGTGATTTGTGCTAAGTTAATGTCACTAAGATGGCACAGCTAACTCCAACTGTTTGTGAGCAAATGTAGGCTATGTTCTATTAAGTCTTTTTTTTTTTTTAACGATATTAGGTTATCCTCCGACCCCTAACCCAACCATGTTGGTGATGTGCACTTTTAAGTTTTTGTCCTCCAGTAGGTGTGGGATAGCACAGATCCCAGAAGATGAAAAAATATACATGATGGCACATGCATGAACCTTTCTAGTGTGTATGGCAGCAGAAACTTAAAAAAAAAAATCCAATGTCCTGTTAGCCACTCTTAAGAGAAGAGGCCTACAGGAAGAGAAGGTAAAGCTACTGTAAAGATAAAAGTGACTTTGAGGTTTGCAGCATCCTTTGTAGTGACAGTGAGTAGAGTGACTTGTTTGTACAAAGTACATTAGACTCCAAAATAGCCTAAATGCAGGTATATGTTAGGTTATTTGTGAACACAGAACTCTGGGAGGGCATCCAAAGACATGTTAAAATATATACTGCACCTTCAGAGCAAAGTAGAGGCCCTGGAGTGTGCAGTTGCAGCTAGTGTCTGTCCTCACAAACAAAACTGTGAGTGTGGCAGAAACAGGAAGTCAAGCAGTGAGGGTCCTGCTGCAGTTTTGGTGGCTCTTGCAGGAAATATACTGTATATAGCTAATGATTTGTCAAAATAACTGGTAACACTTTATTTGAAGGGGTCTACAAAAGAGTGACATGAGCCTGTTATAAACATGACATGACACATATCATGACCATTAATGACACACTTCATTCATGTTTATGACTGTTGTCATAAAGTGTCATTTAGTTTTTGACATATCTGCATCCCAGTATGCATTTAAAAAAAACAAATGACACTTTATGACAACAGTCATAAACATGAATTAAGTGTCATTAATGTTCATGATATGTGTGTCATGTCATGTTTATAACATGCTCATGTCATCCTTATGTAGACCCCTTCAAATAAACTGTTAGGCTACCAAATAACCTAAAAAAAATTTATAATTTTATAAAATAATTTTCCAGTCAAAAGTGCTCAACAGGGCTGTAGAATTAGGGTGACCACAGGCCAGGCTAAGAAAAGTAGGACACTTCAGTCTAAAAGTGAGAATAAATGGTCAAAAGTGAGGACACTCCTATTAAAGGAATTGACTACCCCACCAGTGTTGTTAGCAACTGTTTAATGTTAGTTTAATGTACTGTTTAATGTTAGACTGATGTTCACTATTGCCCTCAGGATGTAGTGGCACTGACCGCAGAGAATGCATTCTTTTCATTATCGCTGCTTATTAACATTCTTTGCTATTGCTTGAGGCAAGTGTCAGAAATCTGTACGAAGAATTAAAAATGTCATTATTCCTGGGTCCGGACAGAGGGCTTGAAAACCGGACAGTCCGCCTGAAATGCGGACGTATGGCCACCCTATGTAGAATGTAAAGCGTATTTTTCCCAAAGGCTCCATAAAAATGACAACATATGCTGATTTCATTTCTTTGTTTGTTTTACACATTTTCACATTAGACAAATACATTTTTAATTAAAAAAAAAATCAATGGGGATTCTGTGGTACAAGTGGCTGCATTGTCCACCACATTCAGGACCACTGTATCAAACAGCAGTTTAACAAGGGTGTACCAACACAGCTGTTACATGCAGCCTGCCATGTAGTATAATGGCACACATTGTCATGCCCCTCAATTAGTTGGCCAACATGGGTGTCCTGAGCATTGATTCATCCACTCCAGCATTAGGCTGCCTTGGACTTCAGTCCAGCCTATTACCCTCTAGAAGAATTCAGCACTCCTGCAAATAATAATAAAAAACATATCATATTACACTGTAATAATGGTATGTAGGTACAGTGCACAAAAATACAAATATACAAATAAAAATTATGTAAGTACAACACTAGTACATGATATCACGTACTGTATGCTGCAGTGACAGTGGTAATACCACTGTACTTAATTATATACTGTAATAGTGGCCCCTTAAAATAAAGTTTTACCCAAAGGCTTTCCTTACAAATGCATACATATTTCATGCACTTCCACCTGCATAACATAAAGTAATGCCTAATGTATACCTTTAAGTTATATGCATCAGTGTTGTTACCGCAACTCCATTCCCGTTCTGATGTCTGAATAGGTACTGAAGTCACTGTTTTGCCGTGTCTTTTTCTTGGTTCTTGTTCTGTGTCCTCCAGGAGGGATATCCAAAGTAGCATAACAAAGATCTCCATCCTTACAAGTGTGGAGACATACAGCATGGATTAGCATCAGACAGCAAGGATGTACTGTAGTATGTGCATGTTAGGCCTTTAACTTTCTACTTCTTCCCTCAGTGATCATGATCAAAACAAGAACTTGCCAAACATACACCACAGAATATTAATTGGTCTCCACTACTTCCCTTAGTGATTATGATCAAACAAAGAACTTGCCAAACACACCACAGAAAATTAGCACACAAAATAACATGAAACTGACTTGGACTTACTCTAGATTACAAAATAACTAAATGGACACTTTTCTCCATAGTGGAAGGCTAAGAATCTAACCTCTTCAGCGCTATACAACTCCTGCATCATCTATTTAGTATGGTTAAGTGTTCAAGAAATGATCACCTGTTTTCTTCCTCTGTCTTTCCTATTAGGGGGCGGATCCAGCTCCATCTTCTTTGAGACTGTTGATGGGCGAAAGGAGGAAAGTATCGTCAAATTCAAAGACTTGTTTTGGAGGAAGAAAAAAAAATGCACAACATTCTCTGACACATTTTCACCTCTGCTACGGAAGATGAAATATGTGCAGGTGGAGAAGATGAGGGCGGAGAGGAGTGAACACACAGGACACAGAATGATCAGCAGCAGCCAGCACTGACCACAGTCAGGGAGAGGAGGGCAGGAGGGCGGAGGACTGGGTGGAGCCTCTAAAGGTGAGGGCACATCCACACAATGACAAAACACACACACACAAAGCCATGTGTACAAAACAACCTGTGCATATGAAAATATTATTGCACACTATGGACAAAGACCATTGAACTGACCAAGATACAGTAGAGCAACATAATACTTCTGGTCTGCATAAATGAGCATCATGAGGGCTCGACTCTGGTCTGCATGCAGTACAGGGGGATTTTCCCCCTCGTGAAAATAGAACACGGAATGTATTGGACATTTGTGGTTCTTGTTCCGCTAAATCTCTCTGATTTGGAATACCATGCTTTGCTTCCCCTCCCCTTATATTCAACCCGCCCCCTCTATCTGTTCTCCTTAGAACTGTTCTGATAGAGTAAAGGGCAATATGAATGAGGCGTCACTTATTGAGCTGCATGACTATCCATGCAGCATGTTTTACTATAACAGCTGCAGCTGAATACATGGGATTGTAATTATAATCGATCACAAATATCTCATTGGCATTATGGAATCCACTTTCCATGCACTTGCCCTATACTAATTGCAAGTGCGTGGATTTCAGAAACACATGTGATAGACATTTGCCTGGAAGAAAATACGTATGGGTGTGGTGTTACTTACCTTCTAACAACAACTTTGTGATCTTTCCATCTTGCTTTGTCTCTGCATTGCGGCAGTAATATAGACCCAGGTCATGTTCAGCGATGTTCTCAATTATCAAATCAGTGGAATTAGAAGATTTGTTTAGGTGAAGAGTGAAGCCCTGTGGGGTCCACTTGCC
Source organism: Sardinella tawilis (assembly GCA_030264315.1). Lineage (NCBI taxonomy): Eukaryota > Metazoa > Chordata > Actinopteri > Clupeiformes > Clupeidae > Sardinella > Sardinella tawilis. The sequence continues at coordinate 15,620 of JASCQY010111699.1, forward strand.
TTCAAAATGGACTGGTGGCTGATTCACATGAGAACAGTTTCTGCGCCATTCTATAGTCAATTCTATAGCATCTTCATTCTCTGCCTTTAACTCACAGTACAGGGTGATGTTGTCTCCTGGTCTGACTGTAAGCACCTCATCATCTCCTAAGATTCTAGCCATACTGGAGTAAATTACACCTACAGTACAGATAAAAGATTTATAATGATTAAAAAGAATAAACACTGACAGAACAAACATCAACACAAACAAACAGTAACGGATGTTACCTGTGCTCTCAGTACATCACTGAAAGAGCTGAAAACTTTAAAGATAAACGTTTAAATTTTACTTACTCAGATGGAGTATGAAGCGGAGGACGTCCATCATGATGACTGAGAGAACAAGTGGTCTGCAAGAGTCTTTGAGGCAGACTTCCGTTCAATACATGAAAAACTTTTCCATTAAAGGAGAGGTGCACAGTGATTGGTCGAAACAAATAAATGTGTGGTTTGCTTTACACCTCTGAAGTGAAGCTGTAGTCCTAGATACAGTAGCCTAGAGGTAAAATTCTGAAAGGCAAAACAATACCCTTGATGTGCTGTTTCAAGTTACACAAGGGTCCTGGAGATAAGTACACAAGGATATGAAAAAGCAGTTGAGTGCATGTGTGCCTGTGATTATGTTTGCCATCGTTTGAGTATGGAACTCTCTACCAGCCCTCTGCCATCTTGCCCTCTCCTCTAGATACCATGTCATCGAGGATGTGTGTCTCCGTCTCTCCCTGTGGCAGACTAAAACTTTAGTTTTATGGTGAGTTGTTACAAATTTTCATCTTTTTACAATCTTTTCCATCTTTTAACAATGCTAAAGCATTAATTAGATAGATAGAGATACTTTGAGATACCCCAACATACAGTACCACAGTGTAGCCTAGAGAAGGACACTGGCCACGACAGACAGGTAGAACATACTGTAAGCAAGATCTTGCTGCAGACCTTGATAGACCCCAGCCTCCTCAGCTCTGTGTGTTTTTGTACAGTGCATCAGTGTTGGCAAAACAGTCCAGGTTATTGTCCAGGTGTAACCCCAAGTATTTGTAAGTACTGACAGTCTCCACAGTCACCCCATAAATGGTGACAGGCAGTAAGGAGGGGGCAGGCCTCCTAAAGTCAAACAGCATTTCTTTGGTCTTTGTGGTATTGAGCTGCAGAAAGTACACCAGGCACTCAAATGCACAGTGGGCCGAACTGAAAAATAAGGACCAAGTCGAGGGCCTAAGTCTTGGGGCTTATAGCTATTTTATTACAGCTATAAATTATTTGGTGCATCCCTAAATTATTGCAATGAGATTATTTGAATATCAATTATTTGAAGATCATTCAAAGAATACTCAATTTACATAATACCAGTGCAGCAGCAGTGCGTTGTGGTAGGCTACTTGTAGTATTAACAGTGCATGCAAAATACCGGCGGGCCAGTTCTGATAGATATTAGATATTAGGCTATCAGACAGGCCAAATAAAATTACATGCCGGGCCTTGAGTGTGACACATGAGGTTTACACCATCCTACAAAGTCCTTCATAAGGCTTCTGGGTATCACTTTATAATAACTATTAAGCGTTTATTAAGCATTATTGAACACATTTGTTAATCATTTGTAACACATTTATAAGGC
>JASCQY010111704.1:0-17277 GCA_030264315.1 Sardinella tawilis
GTGAATAAAAAAATACATTAATAATCAATTTTGCATAGACACACCATGTGTCTGTTTTTCACAGATCCTATCATATTCATTTTTGTTTTGGTTACAGATTTTTAGTAAAGGTAAGGGTAGGCTCCCTGTTTCTCCTAGAGGGTTAGAGATTCGAGATTAGGGAAAGTTCTACTCTTTCAGTACTAAAACTGGTGCTTCTGTATAGGTACAGTGCTAAAAATCCCAATGTCTCCCCTATACCCTAAGCCAGGGCTTTGAACTTTCTGCCTATTGGTTCATTCGGAACAGAAACAGTATTTTAACGTTTCTGGTTTTGGGTTCCACCTTCAAAAAAATATTATCTACAATATTTATCACTAATAAAATTATTGATATTTGGAGACTGCATTAGCCTTTTGATTCATCCTGGTGGAACAGGTGAGCATCAATCTGTCTGCTCTCTCCCTGCATTCAGTGAATGACAGGAGGTAACCCTCACAATTTCACTACAGACACAAACCTTTTCAGGAACAAAAAAAGAACTGATTATTATTTTAGGTAAATGTTTCTGCTCCAGAACATAAAAAATTCTAAAGTTTCTGGTTTCGTTTTTGTTCCAAGCAAAATGGCAAAAGTTTCTGGTTTAACTTTTCATTCCATGATCCGGATCAAAGCCTTTCTTCAAAGACTAAACTGACATGAATGAGCCAATCATGAAGTAAGTCTTTTAGGGCTTAGGGCATAGGAGAGACACTGAGAGATACAACCACTGACTCAGTACATTGAGACCACACATAGGAGAAGGGCATACCTTAACCATATTGAAAACTGTTTTGATGAAATCATAAACTATAAGCTAACTAACCATAGAAGAGTGTGGATTATGCCACTTGCGTTGCACTTTTGTTGTGGGATGTTTGGCTTGCCTTTTGTCAAGGTCTCTCAACACAAATGCCTTACAATCACCCTGATTCCTTATATGCTGTCAGCAGTTGTTGCACATAAACCGATGAGCATTTCATTGTGTTTTTGCAGATAACCAGAATTACACTGGCAAAAATGATTCACTGGAGCTCTTCAAGGCAGCCATTGGCCACTCCTATTCCTGTACGAATGAGACCATATTTCTGGGGAAAAACATCTTCTTGGACGTAAGCCAGGATAGGATTCAGGCCTTTAACTTCACAAATGACCAGTTTGGCCACCGTGAGTATATAGCTTTTTCCCTCCTTTTCAACAACAACAGCAAACACTTTGACACTTAACAGAGACATCCCAACAAAGATACTTTAAAGGTGCGGTATGGAATTCTCAAACACAGTCAGATTTTGAAAATTGTCCCACCCACGTTCCTTCCCCTTTCCTCCAATGGTTGAGTACGACCATTTGATTGACATGCAACTGTCCAATGGGGAATACTGGTCTATCAAATGATTGGTTATAGTTTTTCAAGCCCTGTCCGTTCCACAGATGATTGACATGTTTAATTTTCATATTAGTGCTTCCAGCTCAGTGGCTGTGAGTGGGTGATGAAAAGGATTTCAAGTAATTTTGTAAAAATGGCCAAAAAATAGAATTTCATACCCCACCTTTAACAGGCTTGGAAAGATTGTTTTTTTATTATTTATATATATATATATATATATATATATATATATATATATATATATGTTATTAACCATGACTCTCTCTCCTGCAACAGCTGACCTGTGCAAGGCTGACCAGCCTGACTACACTGTTGCCATAGCTGTGGGCATCGTGCTTCTCATTCTCATCCTCATCGTGATCCTAGCGTATGCCTGCAGCCGAAGGCGTAGAACCGATGGCTACCAGTCCCTGTGAGGAAACCAGACGGTCACGGGATGACAGCCACCTCCGTCCACATCATGTCTGCCATCCTGTCATCTTATCTATGATATTCCTTGTGCATTTTGGTGTAGAAGTGGTATTTTTTAATCAAGACAGTTTACAGCCCTGTTTCTTTGTGCACTGTGTTCTTAACTGACTGTAGGATGTTGTCATGTGAAATGGTGTTGAGTGAACGGGGACCCCGTCCTCATTAGTCACTCGTAGCTTATTTTTTTGTCTATTTGTGTTCCGCGGCTAGATAAGGGATATCTGTCACTCACATTTTACAAAGCAGGGGTTCTCAAAGTTTTGATGAGTGAGGGCCAATTTGAGTGAGGGCCAATTAAACAGTGAAGGGGCGAGAAAAGAAAAGAAAAGAAAAAAAAATCATTTTAATGACCAGATTGCATCTCTACAGTTTACGTTATTGCAATAAACACAGTTTGATTTATAACTGAGGCTAAATCTGGCAAAACTTGAGAAAATTGGCATTTTATTTTAAAAATGTTATCAGATGTTATTGAGGGATGCCAGAAATGTTTTTGCAGGCCGCCTTTGGCCCCCAGGCCGCACTTTGAGAACCCCTGTTACAAAGGGAATCAAGATATGCCTCAATTTGTTGTAAAAGTTAAAATGCAATTTTACAAGAAATCAATGTTCTATGATTCAGTTAATCAATGGGAAAAAAGTTTAAAGTTTTTTAGTCTTTGTAAGTTAAAGGGGAAATCAAGTGAGATTCAACCCAGCCCTGTTTGAGGACGGTCACCGAGTGCTAATAGTCTTTAGGGACACAAATGAGATATTTCAATACAATATGGGCTAAACATCAAACCAGCAGCTAACGTTAATTGAATGTGGCTTCAAAAGATTAAACAGAAGGTTTGTTTCTGTGACCAATTCAGTTAGTCAGCTGCCAGTTCATTATTCAGTCAGAGTTGCATCAAATTTGTCCTATACCGTCAGCACTTGGCGACCTCAAATAATAGGGCTATGGATTGATTAACACCATATTTAATGTAATCCAGCCCTCAACAATGCAAAAGGCTGTAAAGGGAATAGCCTCCTGTGGAATACTGTGGGAGAAGTTGAGAGTCTGTTTTTTTGCATTTTGGTTCAAAATAAAGAGTGACTTTGGAAATAGACTATATAACTGTTTTATTGCCTCCACCAAGGTTATGTTTTCAGCTATGTTTGTTTGTCTGTTTGTTTGTTTGTTTGTTTGTTAGCAAGATAACTGAAAGTAGTGCGCGGATTTGGATGAAATTTTCAGACAACATAGGTATAAGGACAAAGAATAGATGATTACATTTTGGTTGTGATTAGGCCTGTAATGACAATAGATTTGGCTGGACAATTAATTGACCAAGAAATTATTGCGATAAACGATAATATTGACATTTTACAACTAATATAATGACAATGGAATAAAAATGCAATACCCTTTCAAAGATCAATAAACTTTACTTTCTGAAGAACATTTAACACAGGAACTTTCGATTCCGATATCCAGCACATTCGATCTCTTTAGTAGAGATAGAGGGGTAAAGAGAAACAGAGACGAGGAAGTAAATAAAAATCAAATTACAATTTAATAATAAAATTATTGGGGCAGGAAAAGTTATTTAACTCGTTAAAAGTTATCGTAGGCCTATGATTAATTGATTTATTGATTATTGATACAGGCCTAGTTGTGATCCCTAACATCTGGAATTTGTCTTTGTCATTGACCCACATTGCATTCGCGGAGGTCTGCACTCTCACAGTGCTTTTCTAGTTAAACTTGTGTTGAACATCGTGTCTGAATGTAGGCTTACCCCACAACATGAACTGGCTGCTGAAAACTTTTTTCATTCTTGGTGGGTTCTAAAACCCCATCCCCGAAAGGGGCGTTATTACAAGAAGAGGAAGACAACATCCTCAAGCAGCGCAACATGGAGGGTAAAAACTTTCGTATTTCCTAGGAAGTAAACATCGCGTAAGATAATGATGTTGTTCTCAAAACGCTCTTAGTGACATTATCTTATGCTTCTATAGGCTGCATACAAACAAGAGCAAGTTGCTGTTTTTAACTTGGTGACGAATTTATGACCTAAATAAATAAATAAATAATTCAGTTCACTGGGGTAACAGATTTAGGATGTATTGTTTTATTTGACTCAATTTAAAGATGGAACCGACAAGGCGCACGCTGCACAGTCGAGCCCAAATCCAGCTTCAGGACCGGTTGTTCAAGTGACCTTTCAAAAGGACCCGAACCGAAAAAAGAAATATCTGGAGTCAGAACCCAAAGCACTTGGGGTGTGTCTTTTTTGTTCACTTGTGTAAAGAGCAAAAAGACGTTAGATTGTAGGCTAATAAGCTTATTATTCAAAGGTTGGTCAAGGCAAATTGGTTCTCGTCTTTTCAGTGCACTCAGATTCTACTGGCGGTTTTCTTGATTAACGCCGGTGTCCTCGATGAACCATCCTGGATAAGTATAACAGAAATTATAAATGGAATATTTGTAAGTGGTTGTCTGCCTCTCTGGATAGGCCTGTATTGACCCACTGCTTCAAGTAGCCCAACCTATCCATACGATGCATTCCTCGCTTAAACATATTTTCTCCTTGCAGACCATTATTGCTGGAAGTGTTGCCATTGCAGCACTTAATCTTTCCCTACCCAGGGTAAGTTTCGGTAGTCTTTAACACGTTGGTGCATGTAATTGTTCTCCCTCCTGAAAAAAATACTCCTGCTTAGATGGTTTCACCCGTTACACTGTACCAGCAAAAAAAGAACACCTCAGTTTAAACTGGTTTTAGATTGAGTTTTAGATGTTTTTAGTATATTTTTTGCATGCATCTGATGGTTTTGCATGCAAAACTCGACGTCCATTTGCGAATTTACAGAAATATAGGCTATTGATAACATTCAAATTGCAGTTTAATGGACATTACTTGGAAGTTATTATAAAAAATAATTTTGGTAAATGGTTTTGCATCTGAATTCTTCTTTTAAAGGATAAGTTTGGTGTGAATCAATCCATAGCCCTGTTGTTAGAGGTGACTGAATCCAAAACATTTGATGCAACCTATACCGAGTAACAAAGAAATAATTATTGTTAAGTGAATGGGGCATAGTGAAATTAAACTGAAAGTAAGTCACGTTGCCCCATTTACTCAGTGTAAGTTGCCGGTTCACTATTTATGTTGCATCAAATTTTTTCGTTCTTTTTTCTGTAGACAGCATTCAGTGACCTTGAACAACAACAGAACAACTTTGGATTGATTCACACCAAACTTCTCCTTTAAACTGCTAATAAAAAACATCTTGTCAGATCAGATTGAGCTATCTTAAACTTGCTAAACCAGCCTATAGCCTACTGGTTAAGACATTTTTAATCAGGGGTCCTTAATGCTTTCCCTTCTTGTTCCTTCCATAAAGCTAAAGGCCTGTTTGGGACTTCAGGTGGTCTGCACCATATTGTGTGTCAGCACCTTCCTACTGAAGACTTTTGATTACACAGACTACATGAGAGCCAACGAATGTACATGGCAATTCCGAAATAACTCCACATTCAACGACATATGCAGGTTAATGGTGAGCACAACCAAACACTAGTTTTGATCGTATAAGTATCTTATGGAAGATTAGGCTGCCACCTCTGTGTGTCCTCATGCAAAGCCCAGTTTTACTGGTATTTGATAAGATTGTGAAGAGATGCCACAATCTGAGGGAATTGACTGAGGGAGAAAGACTGGAAATGAACTTGAACCAGGATCCCTGTGAGCACTGACTCAACATCTTTACCCTTTACTGCCTTCACTTTCTAATTGAAAATCATGCAGTAATGACTGTTTTATATATATATATTATATATATATATATATATATATATATATATATATATAGCCTATACAGTATATAAATTCATGTTGCATTTCCATCTTCATGCTTCGTTCTTCAAAAATGAATTTAAACAAATAATTGTGAAACACACATCACTTGTGGAAGTTCATAATGCCTTGTAGTGCATTGTTGTACTCCCACTGCCTAAGCATTCCCTTGCAAGCTCAAATGTATTGCAAAGGAAAGCAAAAGTTAAATGTTGCATATTTGTGGTCAATAGTGTTTGGTCAGACATGTGACTCTAGTAGGGTGAGAAAAAAAGTTAAGGGGCCCCCAAGTGTGTTGTGGGAAATATTTTGTACAAGCTCAGAAATGTAATTTTTGTACATCACTGTACATTTTTTCTTTCCTTTGCAAAGATACCCTCACATAATTGGGGTCAAAGATCAAAGGTGTGGAACTCTACAGTGACTGCCCACATCCACAACAGATCAGGTTTAAAAAGTAGCCTTCATTTCCATTCATTTCTCCAATGACACATTTCACTAAATACATAAATAAATATTGACGCATTTTGAGCATTCTCTTTTGAGTCTAATCATACAAAAATAAGAGGGCCAAAGGTACAATACTGTGTAAATGTTATTTTCCAAATGAAGAAAGTGAAGAGACTTATCACCATGAACCACTGCCTGCACATTTTACAGCCTAATGATAGTTGCTCATTCTTGCCTATAAGGCATGAAGATGAATAATTTCCTACTTGTCATTTAGCTCAAACAATGTCCAATGTGAGGAAAGTTCTTTTTGAATCTAATCCGGGTCCCCAGAGTCATGGTACAGCGGCGCCTAACCAACTGAGCTATGACGCCCAAGTCTTGTATCTTTTATTGTCAACGGGGATCTCTGCCAATCAGAGATGTCGTTGTCGATGTACGTTTTTCTCTGTCACTTATGCTGAAAATCATCTTCATGAAAACAAGGTTGAGATCAACTCCATGGAATTTAATGGACCTTTAACCTCTTATCTAATTTACTGCTCCAACATTACCTGGGCTGTGCTGCAACAGAGCATTTTGAGACAAACATTCTTGTACACAAGTTAGGGAGCCTGAGGGAGGCTTCTCTGTTGAGCTTTGTCACAATGCCTGTTTAGAGGTGATATTTAGAGAAAGGAGATATCAGCAAATATCAGTAGCATGCATTACAGGGGCATGGAGAACAATTGTAAAAAGTGGTTAATATGCAGTGAATAAACTTAAAACAAAGTAAAACCTAAAATTATACTTATTTTCATGTTTTGTGTTCCACCAGAGTGCTAAGAGTCATTATGTTGGTGAGATGAAATTGGTCTTGGCCTCAGTCATAGCTATCTCTGTCACATTGGCTGTCTACTGCTGCAAAGTCATTCAGTGCTGTTCGCCAGCTGGTCTTACGGTGAGTCCCTACAACTGTTGTTGACATACACACAAATACAGTACATCTGTCATGGGGTTCTTTCATATAACTCACAAATCTTAGTCAAATTAAAGCAGTGGTAATTTAGCCTGGGCTTGCCCATACTTCCTGTGACACTGCACAAATTTTCGCGTTCAAGTCAGTATGGCCAAGCTGCCTATGTACTGCATTTCCTGTCCCAGAATTTCAGGCACCAATTAGAAGCAAGCTTTTGCTCCAAGGTGAAGGAGGCGGGCTAAACAAGTTTAACATTGATTCTGCCTTTGAGAAGGCGGCTAGTATGTGAGATTGGCCAGACTAAGCTCGTATGAGCTTTGATAGTGGCGAAAGCCACGCTAGTGGTAAATAACATTTGCCTTGTTTCATTTTGGGGGCAAAGCAATGTTGCGCCTTCTAGAAGTGTTGTGGGCCAAATTCAGTGCATCACAGACAAATGAAAGTGCCCCAATCAGATAAAGTCATTTGCATTGGCTTTTCTTTTGTCATTCTCTGACTTGAAGTTGTCCCAGTAACATGTATTTAAAAAAAATAAAATAAAATCAATGTGTTACATTCAACATGTAATACCAACACCAATGTACACCCCCCCCCCCCCCATTGTCAATCATCAGCCATTTTGTTATCTTACTGGTAGCCTCAGCGTTCTGATAAGCCTCAGAATTACCAATAACCAACCACAGCTGTCTGGCTTAGGGGCAGCCGATAACCAATGATGTTAACAATACTGTAGATATATAACCTCCTTTGAAAATGCATCCTGCATTTAAAATAATGATTTACAAAATATATAGATGTTTTCTGCACTTCTGAAAACATTTGCAAGTTAATATAAATTTAAAGGAAAAGTCTGGCTGAAATCAACCCATATCTTGTTGCTTGGGCTTGAGTGCTGTGTGTGGATAGGAAAAGGAACGATAAGACTGAACTTACGAATCGGCGAAATGTGGTTTTAAGGGATAGTCCAGAGTTTACCAAACCAAACCAAACCAAACCAAACCAAACCAAATGGTGGTTTAAAGCAGTCCAGTCAATAAACCAAATCAAAACAAGTTATGGTTAAAAGTGATAGTCCAGACTGAGTCAAGAAACCCATACGCCTGTCGTTTGAGGATTCTGAGTGCTGCTGATTGGAAAAAGAACTCGAACAACAGGGTATGATGATGGGTAAATTGACCCTGGACTATTACTGTACTTCAGCGTGAATTTAACTGCTTCTACCCCTTGAATGGGAGGTGAATTCATCAACTCCTAATCTTGATTGAGGTGCAAACTGGGTTTTACCAGGTACAGGAGAACTCAGCATGGTAATTTTAGGATAGTCTAGGTTGTTTTGACCTGCATGTGAGGTTCCTGTTTGGCCTGTTTGGAAGTCCCCAAGTAGCCACGCAAGAAATTTTGTTGTTTATAAAGAAATTACAGACTAGGATTTTCTCTTTGAGCATTCAAAAGAACAAGCAAGACAAAATAATGTACGGCACATTTAACTCAAGCAGGAAATGTTGATAAATAATTTGCTTAATAAAAGCAAAATTAACCACTAAAGGTGAAATTGAAAGCAGCACCAATTCTGTTGCCAGATTATGAACTCACAATAGTAACATTCAATTCAAACTGGGTCTAAAAGATTGAGTTCAAATTGAGTCTGCAGAGGCATTCAGTGTTTTCTGTATTGAGAACAGTTTCAAAGCAGCTGTTCCTGTGATTTTGGCAAAGCCAGAAAAACTGCTTCAGTTGGATCGCATTTTAAACATTGTATCATTCAGGGTATAAAAGGACATAAAAGTTTGTAAAAAAAAAAAAAAAAAAAAAAAGTTTTAATGTCCACTGTTTACATTGGACATTGTTTGTGGTATCCTACAGTTCTGAAATATTGAATAGTCAAGTGCAAAAAGAGCAAACATCTGATGCTGTACAGATGCTGCCAGGAGACTGTGTGTATAGGTTTTGCCAGCAGATTTGAAATATTGAAAGCAAAGATGGATAGCAAATGTGAAGGTAACATTTCTCTCTGTTTTCGTTCATTCACTTCTGGAATTCTCTGCTTAAGGCCTTCTCACGAATAGACTTGTCTATTTCAGCTTCTTGGCTTCCTTTAACTTGACCACAACATGCCATAAATGTACAGCAACTGGCCTCATCTACTGGACAGTATGTGAATCAGTGAACCTTCAAATCAATGCTTTTCAAAGCATTTCCCTTTCAACACTGTTGGAACTCCAGTCCTTTACTTTGGAGGCCTCTGGTCATTAAGCCTTTGTTTTGTTATTGCTACATTTCTCAGTCAGCTTGAGTGGTCCCAGCTGTTCACCAGATGCAATATATCCACTGTTCCCACCCACCAACTCTTGCATGGCCATAGTTGCATAATTTGAGGAATTTTCAAAGGTGGGGAACTCTGGGAATGGGAATATATAGGAATAAACAGAAAAAGTGACATTTGCCAATGACAGACATGTTTGTGTGTGTGCTATGTGGCGTTTTCATGACATACTTTTGGTTTCAAGTGATCTGGAATGCAGCTCTGCATTCACTTGCATTTTGACATGATTGCTTTGCTTTTGGTTGATTCTTAACACCCTGTGGTTGTATCTGTCATTCTTCTGTGTGCTAACCTCTAACAGACAGCAACTTTAGAGCCAATTCAGTTTAATTTATACTCTGCACTGAACATAACTCAATGCACACAGCAAAGTGCAATTTAGGGCATTCATCCTACACACAATGCATTGCCAGAATTTCCTGCAGGATGGAAATTGAATGAACTAATGTTTATATATAGAGAAATAGAAAGAAAATAGAATGGAGTAGGCTGAAGCCACCCCCTGACCTCCAACAAACCGTTGCAGGCAAAATCTTCAATCAGTATTGTACAGTAAGTGACCTCTGTATGACCTCTGTATCTTCTCTGTTCCAGCCGGTGATCATTGTGAACGCACCTCCAGCCTCAGCCAGCAGAGAAGAGACTCCAAGCAATGGATAAACCTGGCAAATGTTATATCTTCTGTCCAACCTCAGCATTTTATGTTTTTGTACTTTCTGTAGACCTACTTCATACTTATATTGGTTCCCAAAGGGGAACATATACCAATCTCGAGAACATTAGCACTGACTACACTAAAGCTTCACCATATGAAGTATAAGTATTAAACTTTTTTTTTAAAATCTGTGTAATCATGCCAAAATATATTTTTTACACATTTATACATCCAAATAAAACCAGATTTTAACTTTTGTGTGTCATGAGACAAAAATGTGTGGGGCTAAGGAGACTTTGAATCTGAAGCATGGATCATAGTACAGTAGAAATGTGATGACATCATAAATGCTGACTTGCAAAGAATATAAATAACTGAAAAAAACCCAACATGCTGACTGTTACCTTTAGTATCATTTCTGTGCGTCATGTGCAGGAATGCTTTGCTGTCATAATAAATTCAAGCCTTCAACTGCAACTCCATGTCCCTGCCCTTATTTCCTCGTAATGTCTAATGTTTCGTTAATGGATTACCAGCACTACATTAATGAAGGCCACCAGACAAAACACTGCAGTGTCACTCAGCTCGTACATTTGGAACGTATGAAAGAAAGTATGGGAAAAAATGTTTTAATAGAGTGTTTTGTATATATTATTTACATAATGCATCACATTTTTCACTTATAACAACATCATTATACACAGCTTTATTACAACATATAAATGTATTAAAATACCATGCAAATTTTCAATATAGTACTCATGGCTGAGTCTTTAAAAGCCAATGTTTGCCCTTACACTGCTCAAGGACTGTTTGTGTTCTGACACCTTAGCAGAAATATGCCATTGTGATCCCTACGTAGCAGCAACTGTGTAGCACTTGTGTTGACTGAGCTTTGACGCGATCACGGGACCGACCACTGTGACTTCTGTTGTCCTGACCTAACCTCAAGCCAAAAGCACTAGGGCATCAGTTTCCACACCGACACTTTCAGCTGATCAATGACTCTCAATGAGTTTCTTCAGTGGCTTACACTCTCAGCATTTATCGTTCATGGTTGCAATTCATCAGTGCAAGAACCCTGGGAAGAAGACAGACTTACATTAGGGAAGTTCATGACATACTGTAAGAGGACAAGCTAAAGAAACCCAATGTCCCATGTTGACTACAGTAAGTCAGACAGTACACCACTTTCAGCTTAAAGGAGAAGTTTGGTGTGAATCAATCCAAAACCCTATTGTTCAAGGTCACTGAATGCTGTTTATAGGAAAAAACGAAAAAAATTGATTCACCATAGGCCGAATAATGAACCAGGTAACTAACACTTAATGAATGGGGCACAGTGTCTTACTATCAGTTTCATTTCGCTATGCCCCATTCACTTAAAAATAGTTATTGGTTTATAACTCGGCCTATGTTGCATCAATTTTTTTTTGTTCTTTTTGCTACAGACAGCATTCAGTAACCTCTAACAACAGGGCTATGGATTGATTCACACTGAACCTCTCCTTTAACGCACCAGGCAAATACTGTTACTGGGAGTGTTGCATACTCATAAAGACATTGCGCAACATATGGGGGGGGTAAATTATGAGTAGGCAAATTGTCACAAAGGATATCAGATCACATGTATCTGGTAGTGTGACTGCCTTGCAACATTGTTGCAAAAGTTGCACCATGTATGATCCCTTAAAGAGATCCACGACTTTGTCACGTACCTGAGAGGATGGAACAGTTCCAGATTCTTCCAGGTCACCGTAGCAGCCGTTTTTGTGGCGAATGAGGTTCCCCCAGAGCACTGAGCAGTGGCAGCCGGGACACCTGCCCTCTACTGGCAGCATGTGGTCAGGCTCAGATTTGAGGAAGTGCTGGGCTAGGCAGATCAGGTGACACACCATGTCACATGATGGCAGGAAGCAGGACAGTTTATCTGAAGGCTGACAGGAAACAGACAACCGTTATGAAGGCCACACTTGTACATGCGGGCATTTCCACATTTGTACACCAGGGACATTTCCAGCTCGATGCCCCATGTGAAAAACGGCACAGCATGTGTTTAAAGTTCCTTGTAAGCGGCCGGCACCCTACTTGTCAGTGAGGACTGCAGAGAAAGACAGGATGACCATCATGCACACAATTTGTTTTCAAATTCAAAGGGACAGTATCATACATATAAATGTACATCAGTTGGTGAATGGTCTTTTGAGCCCTCAACATCACCTTCCAGGCATCCCAGGCAGCGCTGCCTGCAAGGCATCCAAACATCTAGGGTTAGGGAGAGGGTTAAGGGGGTTAGGGTTAGGGTTAAGGTAGTGCCTGGCAGGCAGCGCTGTCTGGAAGGTGCCGTTGAGAGCTCAAAACACCATTGAGCACATCAGTTGTGCAAATCTACTATTGTTCTACGACTTGCACACTGTTTTTGTATGTATATATTGTGCATTCATTGTGTATCTTTAGCTTACATTCACCTGTCACCAAGTTCCCTGATGTGTGTGTGTGTATACTGTATGTGTATGTATGTATGTATGTATGTATATATGTGTGTGTATGTATGTATCTATGTGTGTACGTACACACACTCACTGAGTTAGTGAGTAAGGGCAGAAGTAAATCAAAGACTGAAGGCATAGATTTAAGTTCAGCAAAGGGTTAAATTTATAACCTACAGAGGGCAGTAGAGTGTCAAACAGCCACCCAAAGACCATGCCTGTACTACCCAAAAAGCATCCTACAGCACACAGATTCACCAAGTTTATTACCTCTGCCAAGGAAGTTATGTTTTAGCCAGCGTTTGTCTTTTTGTTTGGGCACAAAATAACTCAGAAAATACTTCAAGGATATGGATTAAATTTTAGGAAAACATGGCTATTAGGACAAGGAAGAGATGATTACATTTTGGTATTGATCCAGAGAACCACATGGAATTTCTATTGGGTGAGTGAGCCTATATTGCCTGGGTGGAGGCCTGTGCTCTCCAAATACTTTTGTAGTTTTTTTTTCTGGATGGACAAGGGCCAGGGGAAAAAAGCCATGAAAAATACACGGCAGGGTTTGAATATTCTAGGGCCAGTATACATGCCATTATATTCTGTTCTGTGGGATGATATGTACTCTGTTTCTCATCGAGTTCCTATAAGTTACGTGTTCTATGTTTTTGAAGAAGCAATACAAGCATTTTGTTGTTAAACCACAGACTGAACAGTGCCAAAGCGTTTAGTGAATGCTTCACCCTCACCTTCACAGCCTCCAGACAGAGCTTGCAGTGCTCTGTCACTCTGCCCTCATCCTCCTCTCCCTGCTCTGGGCATGCGTCTGTGGTTGGACGCTTCTTCTTTGCCCTCACGCCCCCAAAGGCAATGGGCATGTGCGGAGGCGGCCAGAGCGCGGCGTCGAAGTTGAGGTGGTACTCCGGCCGGAGCCAGCGCACGGTCAGTGGCAGCCGGTTCCATGGCGCCACCCGCAGCATGTTGGACACCACGCGCCAATGGAATTGCAGGCTGGACTCGCGCCGCACACGTCGAGCAACATGCGACAGCCGGCGGGAATAGTGAGGGTGCTGCCATGCCCACTCAAACTGGAACGGAGAAGGAAGAGGATGCAGAGATGGACATCAAGAATTTTATTCCCACATGCATATGGTTAACGTTACTGAGTGTAAAAAATGCTGTGAAATTGGGTCTGTTTCTCGGCTTATGATTGTATAATGGCAAACGTGTGCTTTTGCATTCATGTAATTTGCTGTTGCAACACCATGATCACCATAATCAGCAGTATACAAAAACGTATTCCACATTTCTTGTGTGGAAAAGGGCACATTACAAACTTTATGCAACTTACTGCATCATAGTTTAGTATCTATTCTATTTATGTCGCGGTCATTTCTACATGTGTTTAACACTTCATCCATTATATCTGTGATTTTTATTGATCGGTGTAACGTTAACGTAGCCTACCCTCAAAGCTGCGATGTCCGTGGGAAATCCGTGGACGATGAGAACCATCTCCCTGGAATGAATGAATGAATGAACGAATGAAGTGATGGCGAAACTAAATAGTTAAACTCTAGTTTACACAAATTACAGGTACTTACCATGGTCCCCTACCGCTAGTTCTTAACGCTCCACCTTTGTGTCGACCAGCGTTATGTTGTCCTATTCTTCTCTCTGGGTTTACCGTGAAGCCAATGTAGATACGACCCTTAAATTTGGGGTTTACACAGTACAACATGTACACTCCAAAAAAACTTTCGACCTCGAGAACCATTTGGCGAGACATATGAAATATGATTATGTGAACCAGATCTTATATCTTGCACTGACACCAGTCCACTGTGATCTCAGAGTGATTCCTCCAGGAGGCTAACATAATTTCACGTTAGCTATCATTTTCAGTGAGTAATCCAGCAACCACACAGCCCCTTGTTCATGCTTGACAAGAAACATACAATTAAAGGGCTAACTGAAGCATGTTTTTGTTTAAATCAACGTATAATAGCCATTTTACCAGCAGAGACCACACAAAAAAACAACACCATCGGATGCAGAATGTTTTGAATTTCACTCGCTCATTTCTTGGCTGTCCTCGTGTGATGCCTGACTATAAATCAGGAACTAAGTGCTTTACTGGCCAATTGAATGTTCCCTATAGTAACTATATGAAGTTAAACTAATCTATATGAGCCTACTTGGAAAATATCAAGTCGTTTATGTCTGAGTTACCTTTTGTAAAATCATTACTGACCAGGCAAAATTTTATTTGGAACAAAACATCAGGACCCCCTTTTGATCCCGCCTTTCTAAGAGGAAAGTAGAAGACAATTGGTCCGACACCTCCGGATATTACAAATCCGGAGATTCAATTGGACAGCTGTTATGTTTCTGTATTTATGCAACTTCCGACCATGCATTACCGGTAGAAATTTCGTGTAAAACATTTGCGTGCCTAAAATATAACATCTTAGTATTTCGAATTAATATCAATACAATGGCAATAACAACGGACCTCATCCGCGAGAAACTAATAGCGGAGATTGGAGCTGTACATGTGGTATGTGATCCTATAACGTTATGAATATTTGAGTCAAATTAGATATATTAAATGATGTCCACCTACAGTCATAGGCTAATTGTATCAGTATAATAAAGAAGTGGACTTTTGTAATATGCAAGACTAATGCCATCCTCAGTTTTAGGCAGTTGTCATGTTTGTGTATGAAATTTGTGATTTAGATGTTGTGCCACACAACTATCACATCTTTGAACTTGCATTCCCAAGGAAATGTTGAATTTTTAGACAAGCTACCTTGGTGTGTGTGTGTGTGTGTGTGTGTGTGTGTGTGTGAGGGAGAGGGAGATGGAGATGGGGAGAAAGAGAGAGAGAATGTCAACATGGAGGAGGTGGATCTCAGCTGCTATGAATCAATGTGAATTAATCCATAGCCCTGTTGTTAGAGGTCACTGAATGCTGTCTGTAGCAAAAAGAACGACAAAAAATGATGCAACATAGGCAGAGTTATAAACCAATAACTATTGTTAACTGAATGGGGCATAGCGAAATGAAACTGAAAGTAAGACAATATGCCCCATTTACTTAGTGTTAGTTGCCGGGTTCATTATTCAGCCTATGTTGTATGAAATTTTTTCATTCTTTTTCCTATAAACAGCATTCAGTGACCTTGAACAACAGGGCTATGGATTGATTCACATCGAACTTCTCGTTTATGCATGCAAGCCTCCCATAAGGCGAGCACATGACCTTCTCATCCACCAGGTGTGGGCCTTTAACTTGATTTTAGCCCATGCACTTTTACATTTCCAATGCAAGGCCAGTGGGTGGTGATAAGCATAGATTTATATAGAAGGCCTTCTATATAAATCTATGGTGATGAGGAGCATAACTGTGTAAATCTTGAACGTGGCAAATCTGAACAAAGCCTTACTGTGTTATAATAGCCTATAGTAAGGACATAGTGAGAAAATCAACTGCCTGTGGTTGCTGAAGACGGTGAAGCCAAAGCAGACAAGTTAAATCCCCAACCTTTATTGTAGGCTGTAATTAGGCTTACAAAATGGCATTTAATCAAAGTTGAATTGGCTACATTGCATTTTAACAGTACAGGACAAGGTACAGTATCCCATTCATCCATTTGATGTCACCTAATGTTGTAGTTTTTTTTTTTTATCTAAGCATCAAAATTAAAATGACCACAATGGCCATATGAGTTAGATAGTAACTTAATTTATAAAGATGCCATCATATAGATGGATAGTTAGGAAAGAAAGAAAGAAAGAAAGAAAGAAAGAGAGAAGAGCGTATATTCATAGCCAAACCAGTGCCGCCAAGTAATTCCGCTCAGTATCACATTTTGTTACAGTACTAGTCAGGTACCTATCCGAAGGCTTAGATTTCCTCAGCCAAAAAAAACGGAGGACAAATCAGCGAACAGAGAGATGGCTGAAAGTCGAGGTCACCAACCAAACGGTTGTAAATGGTTGAAGGCATGTTCAATAGATTTAAAGTTCAAAGAAAGTATCTGCCTTCCAGAGGTGCATTTTCCAAACACCATAGTTGTTAACCAGTCATCAACTTAGTTGGTTGGCAATGAGTAAGGTACTGCAACCAACTAGGTTTCTAACATTGATGGTTCACAAGGATAGGTTTTTCATCCCATTTTTCTTTGGCAAATACTCAGGTATCAATAATACAAGTTCATGAGGATCTCCAGGTTTAGTCATGGGAAAGTTTAAATCATTTCACTTTCTTTTTCATCACTTTCAAACAACAGGATGTTGAAGATACCTCACCAAACAGATGTGCTGCTAGTTTCAAGGTTCTTGTGGTGTCTCCCCAGTTTGAAGGAAAACCACTGCTACAGAGGCACAGGTAGGAAGAGATGAAACATCCCGAAGACGGGGGTGAATGAGACCTGCTCTCATTCTGATTGTAGTGATTTTCGAGAAACGACATACAGTACATGTGCTGTACTTTATATACCATTTGACTCCTAATCTCATTTTCAGAATGGTGAACACCTGCTTGGCTGAAGAACTAAAGGAGATCCATGCCTTTGAACAGAAGACCCTAACGCCAGAACAGTGGGAGAAGCAAAAGGCACAGTGACACACACACACACACACACACACACACACACACACACACACACACACACACACACACACACACACACACA
>JASCQY010111778.1:0-17257 GCA_030264315.1 Sardinella tawilis
TGTGTGTGTGTGTGTGTGTGTGTGTGTGTGTGTGTGTGTGTGTGTGTGTGTGTGTGTGTGTGTGTGTGTGGAGGGAAGGCTTGTGAGAAGGGAGGGCTTCTTTGCCAGCCAAAAGAACACTGAACTTCAACTGAATTTACTGTATGCATTAGACAGAAATAAAAAAAAAAAACTAAAAGGATTTTCTTCCTTTTGATGTAGCACAGTGTGATTTATTGTGAATCATGAAATCTTCTTCAGAATAGTTTCATTTGATTTAGTTCATCTTATATGGCTGGTAATTACCATTTTTTTTTTCTTTGACATTTTTCACAGTTCAATTCATGCATGAAATGCATGCAAGTGTGCACAGAAAATAAACAAAACAGTTACTCATCATACTCAGATTAGCATTTACTGTGCCTAGCCAGTCCAACTCATCAATGGCCTGGATGACACAAATCACATCCACATAATCAGATTATTCTCTCCCTCTGGAAAAAAATAACCATTCAGCAGTGAGATGGAAATGTGCATCAGATTATGTGTGTATGTGTGTGTGTGTGTGTGTGTGTGTGTGTGTGTATGTGTGTGTCTGTGTGTGTGTGTGTGTTCAACTCAATTGTTTGTGCTTATACTCACATGTGTTCTTCTCACATTTATTTATAAGCTTCCACCTGTCAACATGTTCCCTTCTGGCCTGCTGAACTACCCAAGGAGGAATAAGAAAGACAAAGGGGCCTCTCCCTCTGGCAGGTCCCCTGAAGAAAAGCATTGCAGTTTGCAGGAAAAAGCTGCCATCGCTCATGCATTATGTAATGGACGTTCTGTTGTTATCCTGTCCCATTTTCAAATATTAAACAAGCAGATTAATAGGGGGCAGTGAAGGAGGGTGTGTTGCGCTGTGGTGTGGATGTCTCCAGGCCTGCCGGAGGAGAGCAGCCAAGCCGGACGGAGCTGCGAGGTCAGGGTGACACACATGCTCTAACAGGGGGAACAGCGTGAGGTGTGTTTTTCACACCCTCTCCTTCTCCCTACACACCATCATTCCACCTCTCATCACTCCATTAGAGGAAATGCTCATTAAAAACTACTGACCGTCAGTGACATGCATAGCAAACATCCAAACAATGAATCAGTTGCGTTTTTTTTACAGCATGTCCCTGGAAAGAGGACTTTGCTGTAGAAATAAGAAGGCATGATACACACTGCTTCAAACAGCCTTCATACATGTGCAGCATTCACATACATTCACACACAAGCGTTCTCTCTCTCTCTCTCACACACACACACACACACACACACACACACACACACACTTTCTCTCTCACACACACATACACACACGCAGTCATCTTTCACTGTGTGGAGAGATTGCTTTACAAGTAGCGTATGAAAAGCAGTCTATCAGCAGCTGGACAAGGTCACGCATTCCATATCTAGCACAATAGTGTAAGCTAGTTGCCCTGTGCTCCACACCAACCCCCTCACTCTGTATCGCATGTTTACATGGGCAGCAATATTCCATCAGCTCGCTCCTCTGTTTGAGGCAATGCCATGAAAACAGACTCTTTTATAACCTTTATCTGAATACGGTTACAGTTGGAGAAGTAAGCAGCAACCAAATATGGAGGATTTGAGGGGCAAATGGGAATATGAATAACTTATTTTCTCATTCATGTAAACACTAGAGGCAGTTGCTTCGGAATAAGCCTGACAGTCGGTTAGTTGGATAGTTGATAGTCCATGTAAATGCAGTCTTTCTCTCTCTCTCTCTCTCTCTCTCTCTCTCTCTCTCTCTCTGTCCGTGGCGGAGGGTTCTGTTCATCCAGCCCACGTGGAGAGGTTCAGGTGGAGTGCTGGACTAACTCCTACAGCAGTGCGCTTATGTAACTCTGACGCTGCTTCCAGGGAATGGCTGGAGGCCTGCCTCTGCTCAGGAGCACCAGCTCTCCATCTGCTTGTCCACTGGCCCACTGTCCCACTGTCCCAGTCTCAGGGCACGCTGCTGGGCCCTGGGGTCTGTCCAGCCCTGCCTGCTCCATTAACTCTGGGCCCCCCTGCTCCTCTGGACGGGGCCCCAGGCTGCTTTGGCAGATTGGGAGGCATTCAGTCACATGCCACTGCATCTACTCTACTGCTAGTCCCTCTGTCAGTCTGTCTATCTGTTTGCTTCCCCTTACTCTGTCAGCCTATTGGAGTGACTTTCTCTCTCTCTCTCTCTCTCTCTCTGTCTTCCCAGCAGCTGCAGAAGCCTCTTCGAAAAGCACACGCCACTGCTCGCCTTCTCTTGTGAGTGCGTCTGAGGGAGGGAGGCACGTAGCGCCCGTCTGGCTTCGGGGGCATCTGGAGGGCACGTGTGCCAAGTCAAATTCAGGGCTCCTTGAGCGCCGAGAGTCTCGCAGGAGGCCGTCAGTTAAGTTTCCATGGAGTTGCTGTAGCTCGACTCTTAAAGCAGCAGCAGCCACACGGAGCCTAAGGGGAATATGGGGCCACTTAGCTGCACTTAACCTGCAGCGGCAGACTCAGCACAATGCCATTCCCTCTGAACCCCCAGCGCTTGGCAACGCCATGACAGGCTTCCAGCGCTCCTCTGCCCTCACACTCCATTCTCACTCACGCCCCTCGCGCTCCCGACAAAACAAATAAACAAACAAATAAACATCGATCTGAGCCAGGAACACAGCGGACGTCAAGCACACAGAGAGCAGGTGTGACTAGGGCCATCTTAAAGGATTCACACCAGAACTACACAAGAGCTGCTGCTGTAAACCTTTGATGAGAGAGAGAGAGAGAGAGAGAAAGAGAGAGAGAGAAAGAGAGATGAAGGAGCAAAAAAGGGCTGCGTTTCCCAAAACGTTGTTAGTGCTAAGTAGATCTTTATATATGTCTTTCACTATACCTTTAGATCTACTTAGCACTAAAAAGAACGTTTTGGGAAACGCAAGAAGAATTATAAGAACGTTTTGGGAAACGCAAGAGGAGAAAATGAATGTGTTCATGGCCGGGCAGAGGATGAGACAGCATGTGAGATGAGGGAGTGACAGAGTAACAGTGTTTCATGATGACTGGTTATAAGAGATAGAGTAGGTTAATCATCTTAAAACCCTTTTCGGTAAACCCAGAGCCAGAGGGCCCCGCTTCAATCCAATCAGGAGTCTAAATTCTAAATTGGAAAGATGTGACATCACTGAGAAATTCCATTACTCTTCCTGCATCTTCCTAAACCCCACTTTTACAGACAGACATGACATGCACAAATCTTTCATATTTTTCTTTTTTTTAAGATGAGTCAACTGACTATAAAAACAGCTATAAAACGACGTGTGTGAGCGTGTGTGTGTGTGTATGTGTGTGTGTGTGTATGTGCGAGTGTGCATACTCAATAGCAGATGTTTTCTACACTGCATAAGATGTGCGCTGCTAAGCTCTGATTTAATGTTCTGTGATTATCTGCGAAACTGGATTGGAGCTGTTGCAAAAAGGATCTGATTGTTGAGAGAGAGGGGCCATATCTGACTATGTCTCATGCACACACCCCCCCCCCCAATGCTCGTAGAACACTCTGAACTCTGCTCATGATGCATCCCTCCCTCCCTGATTGTGCTTGGCCTGTTCTGGCTCAGGTTGCACCTGGTAATTGCTCCGCGGTGTCTCTCCCAGAGCCCCGGGCTCTCATCATGGGGATGCAGCTTTCATCACTGCCCCGTCCCCTCCACTAACACTGGACCGGCGCCGTGTTCCCTCGGCCCCTCTTTGATGATCAATCCAGACACTGGTGAGTCACACGGGCCCCCTCGGACAAGGGGGGGGGGGAGGCAGAATCACAGAAACATACACACACATCACACACATCACGCTGCTGCCACCGCGGGGCACCTTAGAGATGGAGAGGAAATATGGGTGTATGTATTCACACCGAGAGGTTGTATACAAGTAATGACATTATTATTATTATTATTATTATTATTATTATTATTTCTGAAGCAGGCATGGCAGCAGAGAAGAACATTTGAAACGTTTGTGCTGGTCTGACATACAGTAAGTTCCCATGAATGTCTCCCTTTTACCAAAGTTGTACCAAAGGATAATTGATTTTGTATTCTGTATATTGCTCTTGTATTTGATCTCTCTCTTACACACACAAATGCACACCCATACGCACGCACACACGCCCCACACACACACACACACAAAATCTATCACCCATTAGAGATGTCCTAATACATTTCAGCCTTGTTCCTTTTTTCTGCCAGGCCATGTAATGAGAACAAGGGAGAGGCCCCCTTCTTTTACCTCTGAAACTTCCTGGGTAAAGAAATGGCTTGTGAGGTAATCAAGAGGAGAAATGGAGAAAGAGCAGCCTACCACTCTGTCAGAAAGCTTTTAGAAGCAGACAGACAGGAAGTGTCTCTGAATGGGTCAGTGCAGAAGGAGTCCTATTCAATCACAGCTCATTATTTCTGCTCAAGCACATCCCAGGGGTAGGGCTTCCAACTTTAGCTTCTGACACCCAAGCTGAGATGTCCTCAGGTATTATTCGATGATAATTCAAATTTTTACAGATGTTTTTTATCTATCATTGTAGGCGTTTGATTGTTGTTTTGATTCTTTTGTGTTATTTCAAAAAAAAAAAAAAAACAATGAAGATGAGGTCATTTCTTTCTTTATTTATTTATTATTAACTTATTGTTGTAATGCCCTCTGTAGGTGTTTAGGAATAAGACTGAAATTAGGAGATGAAAGTGTCCATCTGTGAACTGAAATATAAACGTATAGATAAAATTATAAATGATGATTACTTAACATTTGAGCGTTCACTCCTCTTGGTTGTAGAACAAATTGCATCCAATTTTTAACACAATCATATGACGGGACCGTTTGCATAGAATTGCCCACAAGCAGCTCTTCGGTTGAAGATTATGGAATTCTCAAAACACTGGCAGATTACGAAAACTGAAATGGTCCCGGCCCTTTCCTCTGATGTCTCACATGGACGCACCCAGAGCCATATAAAGGGACACAAAACACTGTTTATATCTAGATACTAGCCTACGATATGGTAGGCCTACACCCACGCATTTTTTTATGCAAAGTTTCGGCTACTTTAGGAGAGCGCCTGCGTATTGAGGTGTAGGATTGGTTGGGCCAGAAACATACAAAGTTGTTTAAGGTGGTTAAGTAGTGCAATATAGGCAAACTTCCTATAATTTTGATATTAATATGCCCCTAGGCCTCTATGAATGTGTTATTAGTAGAAATATTTCTGCAGACAGGCTGTAAAAGTGGAGGAAAGTTTCTTGTCTATCAAGCTTTTTTACAACACTTCTGCCAGTATCAATCTAAAAAGTCAGGAAAATTAATTTGGTTTCACCTAAAATGTCTAAAATGCAATTGTTGTCCTTTTTGTATTTTGTGCAAAGATTTTATTATATCCATTACTAATAGGGTGAGGGCTCCACCTGCTGGTTGAAGAGAGTAGTGGTTGGAGACAAGAATACAGAATGCTGTGGTTACCTCAGAGCAGTTCTAAGCTAGTGGAGCTAGTATAAATATCCCATAATATGCTATGTATTGGCTTGCAGAATATTACTCCAGAGTAGAGTCAGACCTAAACTGTCAAAAATGCCCCCTACATTTTTAAAGAGAGCAGCTTTTCTTTCACCTTAGAGAACACAAGAGCTATGAATTTGTTTACAATGATAAGCTGAAGTTTGTGTGTAATGGACTTTAGCATTAAGTTCAAATAGTTTTAAAACAAAATCATCTGGTTACTTTTGACTCAGCTAAAGAAGCATATGAGGACTTCAGATGCAAAAGCCCTAACTCCATTTTCTGAAAAAAAAAAAATAAATAAATAATAATAATAATAAAACAATAAATAAAAATAATTTCTAAGTAATCAGTATCAAACAGCAATTTAATTGTTTTTATCAGGCACTGTACAAACAAATCAGGCCAACACCATCCAAAGTCTGTCAAAATAAAATAAAATAAAACAATATTTATGTAAATTCATGCCAGAGGTCTTACCAGCTAGCCTGGCAAGCCAGACTATACACATAAATTATATAGTCTGGAAACGGACCATTTACAGCGCTAAAGCATGTGGGTGGGATCAAGTTATCATTCAAACTGTCTCTACATGTAATAGGCCAGCACTACTGACCAATCATAGCTATCAGGTATTGGCTATCGGGTAGCCGTTTCATCCAACAGGCAGCCCTTTTGTCATCGTGCTAAGCCCGCCCCAATGACTCGCTACACAGATAGAGCGTTCTGATTGGTCAGTCCTTGATCGAGACAGGCCAAGGTTTGCCTTTACCATGCGAGACCAGACCAAGTAGCTAGGCAAGAATATATTCTGCCGCTAGGTGGTCCAGATTTCTAGGCTACTTACCAGCCTCACCAAGTAAAGTGAAAATGAGTGAAAACACAAGCTAACGCACTTGGGACTGGGCCTCCATTCCAATGAAGGCTATTTTGATCAATCCATCAATAATAAACTGAAAAACTGAAGGAAAATAACAGGATATCTTGTAAGTGGGCTTTTACTACTAAAATCTTCCTAGCCTTCACATGTCACAAACACAAATAACAGTATTTGCCCATTAATGAATACATATAGGGTATGTTCTAATATGAAGAACAGGCAACAAATGTGTTCAGAGACATAAACGTATAATCCTTGTCAACTTTAAGAAGTCTGAGAAGTTTGCAATGGTTGCAATAAATAGTTTATTTCAGCCACAAAAATAGACAAGAGGATTCATACATCCAAATGTACTGTGCATCCTTTATTCTTTTTAGCATTTCTAAGGAAATATACATTCAACTGATCTCAGCTCATCAGCTTTCCATACAAAACAGCACGGGATGAAAATAGATGGCACATTTGTTTGCTTTGACAATCTGTTGGCAACAGTATACATGACAAAAGTACACGACAAAAATGTATACCAATAAACATTCATTTTTGAGTGAGTTTTTTGTTGTTTTTTTTTTCTCAATGTACTTCCTCACAAAGCTGGCAGACAAAGCAGCCTTTCAGTGCAGAACAACTCTGCATAACTGTCTTTTTTTTCAGTCAAGTCTGACAAGTTTTCATCAGAGCTGGTGAGCTTCTCGCAGACCAGTCTTTCCTATCCCTCAGCCTTTACCAGGCAACCAAGGTGCAAACAAGCATTTCCCATCACTGTGGTAAGCAGTGCTCCATCCAGGGTCTGTTCCTCGACAGACCACAAGCATGTCGACTCTTAAGGTTACTATATTACACCTTTAATGACTGACCTCAGGCCAGTGCGGCTCACATACATCTTTTCAGTCAGAGTGTGAAGAACTGAGTTGAAATCAGTACCTCAAGGTGGACAGTGACCAGAGTGATGTGGCATCTCGTCTCCTCCAGGTAAAGAATCCGAGATGGGCAATCGTTGAACATAGCATGGGATGCGCTACCTTCCTTCACAGTGGGAGGGCGCTGTCTTCTGGACAGCATCTGGTGGGCTTATTGGTGGCAGTGCGGAACTGGGGCAGGTAGAGGGGCAGGCCACTCGAAGATGTGCAACTGGAGCAGCTGGTTTTGGAATTCTGCCGCGTCAATGGAGAACTGCTTTCTATGTTTGATTCTACACATACCAGGACCCCGTCTTCTTTCAAAGAACCTAAATCTGGTCCTTCGAGCTTAACGGCTCGCTCTTCCTCTTCCTCCGCTTCATCGTCGCCATCGGCGCTCTCCTCCTCATCCTCATCCTGGGAGCCCATGCCCAGATAGTAGAGTTCAAAGGACACCCGTCGACTGGTTAAAACTTCCTCCTCCTCCTCCTCCTCCTCTTCCTCCTCCTCCTCTTCCTCCTCCGTCTCGGAGAACTCTTCCACTGAGTTGTAGGATCCGGAGTGCCGGGGATCTGTTTCTGTGCTCTGCAGTGCCGAGTGTTCCATCTCCCACATTCCTCCAGTGAAGGAGCCCGAGATGTCGGAGTTGTTGGCGGAGAAATTGCCCTCGTCGCTAGAGCTACCCTCCTGGTTATGCTTGTGGCACTGACCGGGTTTGTCGTTGAGGACCACGGTAGCATACGTCACAGAGGACTGCCCTGACACCGCTGACTGACCTGACGACTCCGGGGTCTCAGCGATACCCGACGTTCCACTGGAAACGGGTTGCGTCACTGCGTCTGACAGACAGATGTGACTGGGCATCAGGTCCCCAGTTTCCTCACATATTGTGCCAGTTTCCATTTCTTTGGGGAATGCTGCAGGTGCCGTCTTAAACACAACCTCAGCCTCGGATACCACCTCAGACACCAGCAGCAGCGGACAGGCAGAGAGGCCCTCAGGGTGCCCGAACAGGCTCTCGATATTGTCCACCTGCAAAGGGACAAAGGACCACACTGAGGTGACATTTCACCAGAACATTCTGCCAAATACAACTGGCAAAACTCTTCAGCAGGCATATTTCTCAACAGCGCACATTCTACCAGCAACCTATTTGTGTCAATTCAGTCTGAATGAGGGAACATAACTGCTTACCTTTTTGAGATCGACACCTTGCGCCCATGAGCATTTGTTGGGATCTGGGACATCTTTCCACATAAGTTTCTTCATCCTGACAGGAGAAAAATGGCTGAGATGAGCCAATGCAGATTTCTCTTTTCAATAGTGCTAGTGTCTGGGGATCAGTTTTCTTATTCTCGTAGACTACTCATAGAATTACATTGCTCATGGCTGATATGTCAGAACTATCCTACTCTATGTTAGTCCATTCCTTTCTATCTCTTCTCTAGACAGTCCTGCTTTGTTCAATATGAAACTCATGCGTAGAATAATTCAGTTGTCAGTGTTGTTACAGTTTTACTGTTTATACAATGGTTGGTCAGAATGAATGGAAACAGCCAAAATGACTGGGAGAGAGTGTCTGCAGCACTGATTACTGGTTACTGGTACACAGTGAGTTTCCATCATCTCCGCAGTGATTGGAAAGATTCACTGCTCAAAAAGTAGACATCTGGACAGCAGTGAATTGAATAAAGAATAAAGGGGCATTGTGTGTGCCTACACGAGCCCAGAAAAAAACGATGTAAAAATCCTTGAGAAGTTGAATATGCTTTGAAAACAGCCCGAGGCCAGGGCTGTTGATATGCAGGTGGGGCTGTCTGTTAATCACGTCTGCTCTGAGAGGACAGAACACTTACTGATTCTGGGAGATGAAGAGGGTGACGAATAGGACCACAGCCAGGAAAGCCACGATCATTAAAAGCATGTATGCCGCCGGGTCTTCTCTGGATGCTGGAGGACATTTTAAAGAAAGATTAGGATTAAGATTGCAGAACGTTTCTGAAATCTGCTTCCAAACATTACGTTTTTTTATGTTTATTTAGATCATTATCATTGGATTATATAAGCGTTCAGTATTTTCATCACATTGGCAGTTATGTCATTTGCATTACATAGCCAATGAAGGACTTACAAATGTACTGGATGGGTTTGCCCTCTCCATCCTCATAGAGTGCATAGAGTGTGAATGGATGCGGCTCCGACCCATAGAAATGCCCTGTCAAGGCACAGGGGGCGTCATCAGAGGTGGGAAAAAGGCAAACAGCATATTGCATCTTCTGTTTCAGTGTCCCACATACAGTACAGTGCAGTTAGTCTGCATGCACTGTAGAGGACATTGGCTTACCATGCACATAGGCCGCTCGGTCAGCAGGGGGCACTCTTATCCACTGCACCATCGGCACCGCTGGTTCTGTCTGCTCCAGCTCCCAGCTGGGGGGTGGCCACTCAATGACAAAGCCCAGTGGAGCCGGGCCGCCAGGAAGCAGAGTCCAGTCCAGCTCCACGCACGTGTTGTTTATCTTGCGCCCAGTGAACGACTGCACACTCTGACCTGCACATAACCCACCCAGCAGCAGGGCTTTAAAAACACCACAAGCACCACAGCGCAGCAGCATCAAGGGCCTCGGCATTTTTAAGTGTTTGCCTCCAAATGGGCCCGTACTGGAGCGTGGATGTGTGTGGGATTGTGTGTACTGTGTGTCTGGTGATTATGTGTGTGAATGTGTGTGTGTGTGTGTGTGTGTGTGTGTTTGTAAATGCAAAAAGCTAATGGGCAAGGCCTGGTACAAAGCAGCAAATAGCTCTGGTGAAACTAATTAGCTGCTGACGAAAATATGGATATCAGGGGACTGAAAAACAACTTCAGCAATAAGCCTCTCAATCCTTATTTGTTCACTACCTTACATGAGTCTACTACACGCAGGCCTTGGGCTCTTACTGAAGGCTATGATGCTGAAGGAACGCAGTATTTAGGGAGTGTTTATTCTGAACTCCTGACACATCTGACCTCATCTGATATCTCTGAACCTCATCTCTCAATTTGTCATCCCTAGTTGAAAGGGCATGTTGACACTAAATGTAAGGTTTTATATACAGTACAAATGATATAAAACTGATGAATAAAAAGGTCAAAACTATTTGATGAAAATGGAGTAGGGAGGATGTTGGTGACATTAGTTTTTCCCCCCAAATCATAAATTCCTCGGAATCCAGCGTCTTCCAGCGGAATTCCTTTCCCTTCCCCTTCTCACTATTGCATCAGACCCTAGAAACAGTTTGCTACGCCAAAGGCTACAAGCTACAGGCTGCTAGCTGGAATACTGGCCTCCCCCTACAGCAGTCTCCAACAGGCAGCCATGACGAAGGAGCCTAAAGAAGGCCACTCACGTTTAGGGTTCTTGGTGAGAGTCAGGATGTGGTTGTGGGATGAGACTCCGACAGAGTTGCGTGCCATCAGAGTGATGGTGAGGGGCTCTGGCTCCAACAGGAAAGTATGGGAAGGTTCAAGATCTGCCTCCCTTGTCCACACAGCTCCCCCGCTGGTCTGATGCTGAACTACAAGTCCATCAACACAGCGGGGTGGATCTTCAGTGGGAAGAGGCTGAAAGACAAGAACACCACTGTCAGCCTAATGTCACTACATTCATTAAATATTACTCAGCAAAAACATTATTAAAAATTATTCAACAAAATCATTCAGATGAATGATGGTTCCCTTCTCTCACTGTAGCGAGAGATCATAATCTTTTTATTCTTTGAGGGCAAAATGATGTACCCAATTCAATCATTTCCAGTGAAAGTCTTGTTATTTCTGTGGAATTGAAAAAGGAGCTGTCTCATCAACAGCAACTGCTGGTAATTCATCTGCACCATGCCTGTGCGAGATAACTCAGAGATAACTGAAGCTTTCAGAAGAAAGAGGTCGATTTCCAACTCAGTATCGTGGGCACATTTCACAAGTTTGCGGTGGCCTAGATCATGATTTGTGTAGATGTGTGTGTGTGTGTGTTCATGTGGGTGTTGCCCCATGGAAGATGTTGAAACGGGCCGTGGAGAGAAGTGAAACGGCTGCTCTGATTATGCAATATCCTGATCTCCCAATGCAACAATGTGATACAACAGGTCTGAACAGGTGAAATGAAAATTCATTTTCTCAGAAGTCACAAAAGGATAGTGCCTATATCCTCTACCTTGATGAGCAGGGTGACAACCTGGTTCTTCTTGGAGTCTTCTTTAAGCTGTCGCCAGAAGTCAGGCCCTCGTTCAGGGGCTGAAAATAACACCAAGGACAGTTATGTCATCACTATTAACATCTCTCAAGAGCTGCTGCGACAGGAAACATGAGAATAGAACTTGTCTTCAAATGGGAGCATAATGGCATCTTATTTCCCATGTAATTAGAGAAACAAGTAAAAAAAGAAAAACACGAGATGTCGGCTAATAAGACAGGAGATTTCAGTCTCGTCTAGATGGCCTTTTGTTGCCAAGCATCAACAATGATGTTTCACTGAATACCAAATCATCTCTACTGTTTCACCTACTAACGTCATCTTTATGTTCAAGAAGTGAGTTGAAATCAGCGCCAGGACAGGGGCCTGATGGGATATTTACCAAGGCTGTTTTTGATGACAGAGGAGTGCGGTTTACTCCACTCGCTCCAGTGGCCAGAGCTGTCCATCTTACAGCTGACCTCCACCTTGTAGACCGTGCAGGGCTCGGGCACCACAACCTCAGCCCAAGAGTCCAGCTGAGGCCCCAGGAACTACAGCCAAAAGAAATTGACCCAAAATCAACACACAGGTCACTCTCTCACTCACTCCTGTGCTAACAACAACAACAACAACAACAACAACAACAACAACAACAACAACAACATATTTAGGCAGAAAAAGAAATGCTATATTTAGACAGGGTGAAAAGGAGCAGCAATGATCAGGAGTAGCAGATATCTAGGGCAATCTATTTTTCCATTCAATCAACTTGGCAAGAGACCTGGGTTATGGTCAAACCTGCGCATGTTTATGGAGAACTAGCTACTGAAAATACTTTGTCACAGTGAGCCCACTGAACCTCAAGAGGCCACGTTGCCTTCAGCCAGTCTGCTGTGGCTGTGGCAGCTGAGTTCTAGACCCAGCGTGCCCACTGAACTGTGCTCCCCCCAGTGCAGTACCTGTGGGATGGCCCTCTCTGCAGCAGCTGTGTAGCGGACCCTGTACTCCCACTCCAGGTCGGGGATGTCGTAGCAGCTGGACCACGCCAGCTGCATGGTCCTGTTGGGCAGGAGGAACGCCTGCACATCTCTGGGCGGGGACGGCTTCACTGCAGAGCGTCAAAGCAAGGGGGGCAACATTCAAGATCATGATTCAGAAAAGTTAACATTCCGGAAACTTCTACGCATAATGACAGAGAGTCGTGTTGGCACCCAAACCACGTCTTTTACTCACCTACATTCATCGGGATGACGTAGACAGGGTGGGACTTGACTCGCCCCTCTCCCCCGACCTCTTCCAGCCACATCTTATAGCAGGCGATGAAACGAAACCTCCTGAGAGTGCACGTCCTCTGCCGCTTCCAGACTCCCCTTGCACACTCACTCACGCTGCTTAAGGAGCCTGACAGCACTTCCTGCTTCTGCATGTCTTCACAAGTGCCATCATAGACCCTAATGAGACACAGGAGGCAGAGAGAGAGCTGAAAGGTCGTGGAAGCACAAACACAGGCCATTGCCTGCATTCACAAAGAAGCTTTGGGCCCAGTGTAGATCCTAACTGGTGAATGGGGGGAGGAAACACCCTGAAAAGAATGTCAGTCCAAACTGAAGGTGTAACTTCTTTTGATTGAGAGTAGGCCTAAATAAAAGAGCATTTCAGAGCTAAAAGTAGCACTGGGAGAGCTTAGTCTGGGAGAGCTTAGAAGTGGTCGAGAGGACTCTCAGAAAGCCGCAGTTTGTGTCCTACAGTAGCTTCCACACTGCAGGGTTTAGAAACGCACACAGTATGCAGAGACACTCACACACACACACACACACACACGCACACACACACACACACACACACACTAAAACTGCAGCTGGGACTTACAGTTGAACACATTTCAGAATGCTCTGTGACATGCAACTGGATAGTGTGGGAGAAAGCTAACTAAGTCTTATTCAGATACTGTACAGGTATACTCATGTGTTTTTCTCCCTAGATAAAAGTACTGTTCTTCATGGTCAAGAAAGTTAGACAAATCAATGTCATAAGCAAAGTCACACCTACTGGTACATGAGCTGATCCTCATTAAAGTTGTGCTTGTTCCATGTGCACACCATGGTGTCTTCAGTGGCCCGGTTCACACTGGCCTGGCAGTTAATGTCTGTGCTGTAGTTGCCTGTCAGTAATCAGAGGGTAACATTTCAAACCCAGAATATGGTGCACTCTACAAAATACCCATCACAAGAAAGTCATGAGGTTACCTTACATCTTGGCCAACTGGTTTGGCTTATTTTGATTTAATGATCTGTTTCTTTTATCTCTCCTCCTCATCATTCTCTAATAATCCTCATCCCTCT
This sequence comes from Sardinella tawilis, assembly GCA_030264315.1. Lineage (NCBI taxonomy): Eukaryota > Metazoa > Chordata > Actinopteri > Clupeiformes > Clupeidae > Sardinella > Sardinella tawilis. The sequence continues at coordinate 13,865 of JASCQY010111778.1, forward strand.
GGTTCAGACAGCTCAGCTGCCCACTGGCTTGGTGTTCCCAAGGGCGCCCATCCCAGACAGACTAACCTGTGGTGTAGACTTTGGCATAAGAGAGGCTGCACTGGTCCTTCTGCACGGGTCCTCCTTCTACGGGTCTCTGGCCCTTATCACAGCAGAACAGCACGTCCATGCCTGCTTCCGAGGGCCGCCAGGTGACCGCGCTCACGTGCTCGCTGACGACCCGGTACTGGCTCTCTGGGATGGGCTCCAGGAGGTTGCGCCACCAGCGCACGTTAGCGGCGTTCTGGCGGGTGCAGTACACAGTCACCTCAGAGCCGGCGCTGGCAAACACCACCTCTGGCATGTAGCAAGTACCTGGGAGAGCACAAGCACACAGACTAAGATTAGCAGCAGGTCTGGTACTGAGACAAAGGACAATGATACCACTTATATTCTCCAAAATGAAAAATGGGACAGAAATCATAATTATGTTCAAAGGTTTATTGTTTACAGCAACATGCCAGATAACATGCTGGCTTCATCTTTATAGAGAGCAGGATATACACAGAGATGGTAAAAGCAGAGCGAAAGGAAGAAACGTTCTATTTTTGCAGGGGGGAAGGGGGCAATCATTCACCGCAATCAAGGCCTCATTCGCTAATACAGAAAATTGGGTAAAAGTTTATATTGTGATGTGCTGACTTATGCAGGCCAGAACTATTCACGTTCGCTCCTGTTGTAATGTATTACAGTATGTTGCTCTATCTTGGTCAATATTCCATGATCTTTGATCTAGAGGCATTCAGGCTTTGAATATGTAGCTATCAAACATGCATTCTAAACCCAGAGGCTCTGTTGTTTCTGTCCGATGCGAAGATGTCCACTAGCTCCACAAATGTTTTTGGCCTCCATTTTATTTATTGGATGCCTGCTGAGTTTGCGGCTCGATGCCACATAGCCTATCCACTCTGTGAGCAGCACGGTGAATCCCAATTAGTTGCCATGGCAACTAGCCCCAACAAGTGAAGGGCTTTTTGCCAAACGCTGAGATGCAACAAGCATCCTAGAGCCCAACAGGTAATAATAGCAAAAACTGCCAGTCCTACAGTAACTGCCTCCAATCATGAGGCTTCTGAGACGCTCACAAGCATCCTTCAGACACACTGATATCCGTGATCATACTATGACACTCCATGATTACCAATAAACAATAAATCATGAAATGCCTCATAAATAATAAACAGATGTGTGACAATAGCAGGCATTATGTTTTCCACAATCATCTAAAAGGCATCAAAATGAAACCTTTCCCTGAATGGCTGGATTTTCATGAGGAGCTGCATGCATACAGCACTGTAGCCTAGATACAGAATACTAGACTTAATCATAACTTGCTAACTGTTTCTGAAAAGTCTGTATGATGTGTAGGTGTAGGCTACAGACAGATTTAGCTTAGCGCAGTTGCTGTAATCCAAGGGAGTCAACTCTTGCTAGCTTGCATGCTAGTGACTCCCTTGGTTTACATCATCTGCGCTAAGCTAAAGCCAAAAAAACGCTGCTCCCAAAGCAGGACAACGCCTGGACGGATTTTAACCAGGTTTTCTTCACTGTTTTAAGTATGGGGGTGACCGAGACTGACTTAATTTCATGTTTGGGTGGTATGTTCCTTCAAGTAGCTTCCAGCTGAAACTGTTGTGTTATCTGACCTGCAGCTCATGCAGCAGATGTGTTGATAAAGCTAAGTGGTTTCTGCAACATCCTCCTCCCAAGAGATAAGCCTTTTAATCAGGTTCAGCTTTTTCTTTTTATCTCACTGGCTGTGATGGTGGCAAAAATCCATTTGAAAACAACAGGGAGAAATGTAACTCAGCATTGTGCTGCACAAATTAAAGGATCTAAGCGTGGTCTGCTCTTTCCCATTCTGCAGACAGCCTCGGGGTTGGGCTTCCATGTTGTTAAAAAGAGAGACACCCAAATATGTTTATCTACTACCGATGCTGCCCTATGAATACAAAGTGATCATCCGTTTGAGGCAGGTGCTGTGCAGCCAGGCCTCCTTTTGAACGATCTCCTATAGCAGAAACAGCAAGACCTCTATAAGCTCTCTGGGCATCATTTAGTGATGAGGGGGTGTGGAAGAGAGTGATCCACAAAGAGTGCTAAAAGAGAACAAGAGAGACAAGAGAGTGATCAAGAGTGTGTTCACACACACACACACACACACACACACACATCTATAGGTGGCCCACATCCCACTGGGTCTCCTCCTGCTCCGCTTCAGTGTTCCTTTATGAGTAAATTCCATCATATTGTCTGCGATGACTCAGTCTCCAGTCACTCCTAAAGAGTCTGTGTCTGCATCATGTGGACTCCTTGGGCGGGTGTGTGGATGTGCACTTCAGCCATTACCGTGTATGTGTGTGTGTGTGTGTGTGTGTGTGTGTGTGTGTGTGTGTGTGTGGGCACAGTGCTGGGCCATTCCAAGAATGCTGGGGTTTTGGGGGCACAGTCAATGAGCTGTGCCAAAGAACGATGAGCCACCAGGGCTTTCTATTGCAGAGAGCAGAACAGCATGAACTGCCCTGGAGGCCAAACGATGCTGGCTGTCAACAATGTGTGCAAACACTGTCTGGGCCATTAAGATCTGTGAGAGATAACCCAAGTGACCACACACAAGAGTGGGCAGCTGATGATACAGGGGCACAGCGGGTAAATGATGACCACGATGACCAACGCCTGCACTGGTCATCATCGTGTAGCCCATCTGCTCTATTAGGGCAAGCATGTGTGATCCTCCTTATGCAAGGAGCAAGTCGTCTCCAAAACCAGCCAACCACACTAATTAAGAGCCAAGGCCATCCAATTTGTGCACAGAATTTAGTTTACTTTAAGGACAAGGTCTATTTGAAACAGCTGGGAAAGATGAACAAACTAACTTTTTTCTCTACTTTAAAGTACATCATTTGGGTCAGAGATGGAACAAAGACAACAAAGCCGTGCCACCATTACCAACAGCCAACAGCAGTTTTTCCACACCTACTGTTCATCTCTGCGAATCCCCATGAAAAAGGTGCTTTTAAGGCTGCTTTCAACTGGACTTGTACATACACACACAGCCAAGTTTGTCATAGTGGTGTGGGAAGAGCAGCGGTTGAAGTAAGGCTCTAATAAATGGCCTTTCTAATGCCAAGCCAGCAAAGCCCATTAGGCCCATGTGAGAATCTCTCATTCATCTGCCACCAGCTAGAACATGAGCCCCATTCCACAGGCACCACCATAATTACACCACAGAAATAACATGATGCACAGCAGCCCATAGATGATTTATTCCATGTGCTGTGTGTGTGTGTGTGTGTGTGTGTGTGTGTGTGTGTGTGTGTGTGTGTGTGTGTGTATCTGTGTGTGTCTGTGTGT
>JASCQY010111845.1:0-17227 GCA_030264315.1 Sardinella tawilis
TTCACCAGAACTAGTTTTGCTTTCAGTCTTAGGCTGAGCTGGTCAGTCGCTCAGGTCAGTTGCACACTGAGGAAGCATAGACTTGCCCAATGCCGTGTGTGTGTGTGTGTGTGTGTGTGTGTGTGCGCGTGTGTGCGTGCGCGCATGTGTTTTTTTTTTTTTTTTTTTTTTTAAAGGAATCGCAGTGTTATCTGATGTTTGACATACCTCAGTGGCAAGGCCGCATATCCGATGGTTGTCCCTCAGTGGTTTACTAGAGGTTTATGGGTGGTATGTTTAAAGAGCTGTTTAACTCTCAGGCTCAGTTAAAGGGTAGGTCTAGTTTTTCCACAGTTAATGCCTCGTTTTCTGTCCGTTTATGATGAAATAAGATAAAAAAAATTGACGAATTCATCTTTTCTGAACATTTTTGTTTTTCTAAAACACATTAAACTATGGGCTGCATTTTCATGATCATAAGCGCATTGTCAGTAGTCAATGGTGCATGTTTCTTTGGGGGTGGAGCCAACGCAAAATGCTTTTTTGACAAGGTGAAAAGTGAACATTGCGTCTGGTGCATCGTTCAAAGGGGTTGTCTTAAATTAGTTATTTAGTCATGATTTTTTTTGGGCGTAACACTGAAATAACCAATAAGAGAGTTTCCATTGCTTTTAAGAACCGGTAGCGCATCGCACACAGGATGATTAGTATTTTGATGCCGAGTTTTGTCCATATGAAACGCACTACAGAGGACACAGAGTTAAAGAAATATAATTTTGAAACGTCATTATACACCTATACACGACCTATGGTCTAACATTGACAAGACATCTACACTACAGCACACCTTTTATAATTGTAATCTGTAGCCTAGACATAACCAATGGTGAATCTCATCTTCATGGACATAACGATTTTCCAGTAATATTTTTCCTTGCAACATTAGGTTATGTGTAGGCTACTTTTTGCGTGAAACACTTCCAAGCATAAACTTATTTTGCGCTTACAGAAGCAAGTTGTGCTCGCATTGTGCACAACCTTCCATATCCCAAATCATTAGGCTATACGCCCATAAATTAGCATTTTAGTTTGTGCGATTGACTTTCCACTGATTTTTTTTTTATTTTTTTTATTTTATTTTTTTTTCTTTTTCCAGTCTACCAAGGACGGCGCATTTGGATGCCGAAACTAGCAGAATTTGTGGGATGTGAGTGGGGTGGCAGTGAGGAAAGTTGATTTAGTGGCGTGAATTTGAGAGTAGCGTGGTCACCCGCGGTCACCCGTGGGTACCCATTTGAATGAATGCTGATGAGGGACAAAAACCCTGGTTTCCCCAACACGTTGAACTCAGCAATGCCATTGTAAGGTATTGATACATTTAAATGCAGGCCTATAACTCAGTAATGTCAGTTTTACACAGCCCTACGCTATGACCTTTATTAACAGCACAGACTTCTTAGTTTGTGGGTCAGGAAGCGGGTGGGGTACAATATCTTCATAGTTATTTTTGTGGTCCGAGTTGCGAGCGGTTTAGTTGAAAACATTGGTTGGATGTACGTGTCATTTATACATGGGCCCGTGCATTACTGTTGTGGACCTATATTCTTTTAATCCCATCAAACCCTTGAGAGAGACCCTTGAAAGAGTTTGAAGGTTTGATTAGGCTACTTTGCAATGTTTTTTGTGTCAGTGTATCGGTGAACATACCTGATCACTGTTTATAATTGCAAGTTTAATGCATTTTAGGAAAGATTACATCAGTACACCTATGCAGCCATTCTTGGGGCGGTGGGGGGTGTTGCTCCCGCAACATCTGAAAATTCTCGTAATAGAGGCATACTTCACATTTGAATCTTAACCATTGATTGTATTTCATCATAAACGATCAAAAAACAAGGCTTTACATGTAAAAAAACCAAACAAACAAAACTCCTAACGTAACTAATGTAACTAACATTTCAGTTTGACTCATTGCCGAGGCATTCCTTAGGTCAGGTTTGATGTTTAGGGTTCTGTCTAACCTCGTCCATCACATTGTATTTGACATTACAACCTGTGCGATGACCCATGACCCGAGGTCTATGGACGATACTTCTAGACCTCTACACGCTTCTTCAGTAACCCCCCACTCCCCACTGAGATTGGCCCAGATATAGGGGCTACTTCAGTAGACCACCCATTTAGCTTTCTGATTGGTCAGAGCCAATTGTTCACATACAGTTTAAGCCAGGGGTGGCCAAACTTGTCTGTTTGCGAGCCGCATGCTGAAAAAGGTGCCAAGGGCCAATGCCAATTAAGAATCTCATTTTTAACTAGTTTCAAATGAAATGCAGGCTACCTATTGCTACACATGAAAGCCGCATGAAAGAGAGCAGAGGGCCGCATTTGGCCTCCAGCCTTAGTTTGGCCACCCCTGGTTTAAGCAGTCCTTGTGAGGCATTAGTAACCTACTTACTGGCTAACACACAATTCTATAACTATAGAACAACTTTTGCAGTGATTTTAACTTTTCCAGTTTTCCAGGTATTCAGTAATAATTAAGGCTTTCTTTCAGTGCCATCATTAGAATGAAGCTGTTGTAGCCAACACATCACTAGTAAAATAGGCAATATATTCAGTGAAACTGCTGTTTTATTTTTGTATTGAACCACAATTCTGTGATGCCAGCCAAATGTACTTAACAATGTACATTTTGACTGGATGGACAAGGAAAAAAAATAGTCAGTTGAAACTGTTGACTGAAACTGTTGCCTATTGAAAGGCCGAAGAGTGAGTACATTTTCCCGGATGGGACAGGTATCAACCAATGTATTTCAGGAATGTTTGTTATGTTTTTCAGAATAAGTTTAATGCCAGTAAATGGTGTGCAATTCTGCACTGACGACGTTGGTATGTGTGTGTATGTGTGTGTCCATATGCATGTGCATAATTGCGCGTGTGTAGGTATTGGTTTCGTGGAATTTGCTGAATCAGCCTGTGGATTTGTGAACTCCCTGTGACTTTTTTTTTTTCTTCTTCCCAAGCAACATGACTGCTGTGTTTATGATGCATAAGCGAAGTGTGGTTTGTTTGCGCATAAGAGGCAGTCTGTGTTCTGCATGCTTAAGTCCACACTTGGAGCAAAGGCCCACAGCCACGTGTTGAAGCAGCCAGGGACACATAGCAGGCCTGGGGGCTCTCCATGCCGCAGCTTGAAACTGTTTGTTTGAAATGTTACCAGTAACCATGCAACAAACCCAGCTGACACACATTCTCTCTCTCTCTCTCTTTTTTCTCTCTCTCTTTGTGTGTCTCTGTCTCTCTCTCTCTCTTCCTCCATTTTATCAAGGTGAGCGACTGGTGGGAGGAGTATATTTACCTCAGAAGCAGGAACCCCATTATGGTTAACAGCAATTACTACGGCATGGTAGGAACCTCTTCCACACAAAGTCTTCCCATGCGCTTTGCTCTTCTTTCTCCATGTTCTCCTTTTGGAACCCCTCTCACTCCTCTGTTTCTCTGTCTCCATCCACCCCCCTGTCTGTGGCACAGTGCTGAGAGATTCCTGAATTAAGGCCTAAACAAGGTTAGAGGAACAGAATTCAGGGAATTTTAGCATGTGCCAGCTGGCCCTCCTCCCTTCCCAGAATGCACCACTTGCTGTCTTTCTCTCACCATTTCAGCTTTCTGATTGGTCCGTGCTGATTGTTCATATATAAGTAGGCCTAATGAGGCATCAGCGGAACACTATCTGTAACCTACTTACTGGCTAAGATGCAATTCTCTAACTATTAGAGGCAGTTTAACACATTTGCTGTGATTAACTTTTCCAATTATTCCGTAATAATTAGGGCTTTCTTTCAGAAGCAAACTGCCAGGGCCTGCTAAGCCTTCTCTACAGGCCTTAGCCTCTCAAATACTTGCAGGTCAGTGTTAGTCAAAACAGCATGGGGAAACTGATAGTGCAGTTCTGTTGCTTTTATGTATTTTGACTTGGCTCAAGGGCCTTCAAAACTGACAGAGAATCCCTCTGTAGTGTGAAGGAATACCGGAGTAATTTTTTTTAATAGTAAGCTTGATCAAATTATTTTCTTTCTTCAGACATAGATTTAATGGTTTTTGGCTGTATTTGATAAAAGATGAGATGTCTGGCCTGAATATTATATCTTATAAAACTAACACGTAAACTGAGGTTAACAGTGGAAAAAATTGAAATGAAAATTATGGTTTTAAAATGATAAAAAGTAACTAGTATTTTATTACCATAACTTATTATACGGCTCTTTAGAATGCTGCGGGAGCTCCCATTCACTTTGAATGGGCCTTTAGGCTGCAATATTGCATTCCCTTTGAAAACTTTTGCATTTCCTCACAAAACTTTTGCGTTTCCTCACAGTAACTTTTGCATTCCTTCGCAATACCGGAGCTCCACACTTCAGCTTTCGCTTGTATGGCCAACCATGCAGCAGCATGCAGGACCTAATTTGTCATGCTCGTGTAACCCTGTTTCATTTAGGCCTCGTTTATACATAGCAGGATATCCATGGAAAAGCATATTTATTTATACATTTACACATAGCGAAGGTTTCCATGACTGAAAACGGCTACCTTTGAAAACTTCAGCAAAAGTGGAGATTTAGGAAAACCCCAGAAATTTCGAAAAATTCCACTGCGTGTAAATGGGGGACACAGATTTTTAGCATCATCACGTGACGTGTAAACACAGTTATTTTTTAATGTGGGGAAGGAGATGTGGTGTGTAGTGCCTACTGCCCGCACGTAAAAAGCTAATTTATATGTGAGCAGAAAGTGAGCCGATATGTACAATATTTCCAGCCCAGTGGGAGCTCCCGGTCGGCTTGTAACCCATGTGGGAATTCAGGCTCTGCATGCTGTTGCATGGCGAGCTATCGATGGCGACTGAAATGCAGTAACCACAGTATTGCAATTGAATGCAAAAGTATTGCGGAAGAATGCAAAAAGTATTGTGACTGGATGCAAAAAGTATTGTGAGAGAATGCAAAAGTATTGTGAAGGAACACAGAAGTGCAATCATAAAAAAGATTTACCACGACCCTAGCCGGACTTGGTGTAAATGGAGTCGGAGATCAAATCAGCTTCTGCTTAGCTAAACCCTCTTTGCTCTGTTTGCTGAGAGACACTGGCTGAGAAAGGGGACTTACAATGAATGGACAAAACTATACAGGTCATTCATTCTTTTACACTACCTTTATCACCAGTGAGTGCATGAGAGAGAGGAAGGGAGGGAGAGAGAGATTGCTCCTCAAATGGATTTATGTGTCAAATAGACCTCAGCAGGTGTTGCAACACCTGAGACAAAAGCATGCAGTAGAATTGGAGCATTGCAAATATGTGTCGCCAGTTACAGGTTGTATGTTTAGTTAAGCTAAGGCAAGGAGAGTTTATTTATACTGCACATTTTCTACACTGAAGTAGTCCAGTGTGCTGTACATGAATGCCAGAATAATAAATACATTACAATAAATAAAATCAGAAAAGGATATAAAAATGCAATAATAAAACATAAAAAGCAAATCATAAAGCACCAAGTGATTAAAACATTCCTGCATTTGATCAGTTACCAGAAACCATTTAGGTACAGGTTGGTCTCTAAAAACAGTAATAGCATTTTTGATGTCTTCTGAATGTTGGTTCCAGAGTTTATTTGCATAGCAACTGAAATCAGCTTCACCCTATTTGTTTCTATCAATAGGTTTTACAAACAGATATTTTTCCTGTGATCTTAGACTTAGTCTAGTTGTACTGTATATTCTATTCGATAACGCACATTGGCATGTTTACAATTACTTGCTTGTTTAACTAACATTCCACAGTGGCTATGCACAGCTCAGGCTTTTATGCAGCGCGTTCCGTTTGTAAAAGCAAAATGGGAGGCTTGATGTTGATATTAGTTTCTTGTTTTGTTGACATTGTATTTTAAGGCCCAAGTTACTGGGGTTACAGCAGTGTACAGTTTTTAAAACATAAGGAGAACGATTATGTATTGCTTTTAATTAATGCTGCAACATGAATCTTAAAAGTTGATGCAAGAAAAAAAAAAACCTCCTGTCACTCCATTTTAAGATTCACAAGCCTTGGTAAATCCATACATATTATGGCAAAAATGTCAAAGCTTTTATAAACATTATAATTTGAATGTAGCTTGAGAACTGCTAATTCTTCCTTGCCCAATGTCCTACTGCATACTGCATGCTCTATTGCAACCAATTGTTCGGCTCAGAAGTTGTATAAAGTTTGTAACCTGTCCGCCAACATTTCCTTTTTGCTGTTGCATGCTGTGATTGTGATTGTGCCACATTCTTTGGTGCAGGACTTCTTGTATGTGACACCCACGCCGCTCCAGGCCGCCAGAGCGGGAAACACCATCACTGCACTGCTGCTCTACCGCCGCAAGGTCAACCGAGAGGAGCTGAAACCAGTGAGTGGCCAGGCTTATGCTCTAGGAGGAACGGGTGTTCCGGCCCTGTAAACTTTACTGCCTCTCTGTCACCTGCGGAGACATTGGTTGGAAACTAGCTCACTATGGGCAAAACTCTCCTATTCATTGAAATCCCTTTTTGCATGCTTCCAGAGTTGCACCCCCCCCATTAATAGGGTTAATGAATATATATATTGATGCCATTTAAAGCAAGTTTATAGTGAGCAACGTCAAATACATTTTCCTCACATAAATTCAGCTAACCAAATCTGTCATTCAGTTAGTCAGGTATAACCTTTGTTTATTTTGGGAAATTCATTGAAGATAGCCTTCATTTTCAGTGATGCTGAAGTTAATTGCACATTTGGTAAAAGGCTTGTCAACAAAAATGTTTAGATTCATGGTTTAAAAACCCACTGTTGAGAAAGGAGTGCATGTTACAATTTCCAATGAATTTATGACGCCTATGGTTTCAAATCCAATGTGAAAGCCGGTTATGCAAGCATAACAATATGAGCCACCATATAAGGCAAGTCGGAGAGAGGATATTGATTATAGTTTGGGGTGGTGCCTGTTTGGGACATTGATTATTACTGAGGCTTGACAGTTAGTCCAGGCAGATGCATGATGGACGACAAGTTGAAAGGGAATCTGTGCTGTCTAATCTCCAGTGTCCAAACACTGTGGTTGGAACAAATTGGTCGACAGCGTTATTGTAAAGTTGTATTAAAAAAAATCTGTGCTAAGAGTGAGAGTGCATCCTCATAGGTAATGTTAGCAAATATGTCACCTTGTGACTGTAACGAGAGAGTAAAAAAAAAAAAACATGTCCACACGTTACTGTAAGTACTCAATTTCATTCTTGAAGGTACAGTACATTTAAATCCCAACTTTAGGTGCAATATGACATTTCACCACATAGTGGCGCAGGACTTATATAGCCCTCAGAAGTGCTTAACAGAAAATGCACTTTAGCGGTTTTCCCAGTTTTGTATAATCTCAGTTATATTTTGACTTATTTCTATTCCGTTCAAATAAAGGCAGTCTGTCAAGATATTTTCAGTATTTTCAGAATGCTGTTCAGTAGACAGAGGTCATGTGTAGAAGCATGTTTCTAAGGACTAAGGACAGTCAACAAACTGGAGAGTTTATTTAAAGGTCCACTATGAGATCTTTTATGGTTTTTCGCACAATTTAGTTTTTGTCTCAAATCGTGATCAGCTTGCTGCCTGCCCCCTGAATACATTATAAAAAACGTCAGGTCTCTGAAGACAACACAAGGGCTGTAAAGGTCAAACAAACACTAGGGGTACAGGCTGTGCACCAAACATAACAAATCACATTTCAGCCAAACACAAACAAGATGGTTAGTGGAGGGGATGGGTGTCAGTGAACATGTACATATGGGTGGGGGCAGTGAGGAAAGTTGATTTAGAGAGTTTAATTTGAGAGTCGCATTTTGTTTGTTTAAGTGGAACGTCAACAGAAGTGACATCATTTGGGATCTCATAGCGCGCCTTTAAAGGAATTATCTGGAGTGAATCAACTTGTATGAGTGCTGTCAGTAGGTATCAGAAGGACAGAATTTGGTGCATTGTAGACCGATAGCGAAGCGGCAGCCAATGCTAACTGATGAGGTCAAGGGAGTTTTGTTTAACTATGCCCCATCTGCGAGTGTTAATGCCCGTTTGCAAATTTGGTCTAAAGTTGTACTAAATGCTGTCATTCTTTTACCTACCGAGGGCACTCCGCAACCTCATAGAACAGCGATATTGTTGATTGACTCTAGATTTTTCCTTTAATGTTGCCAATGTGTATCCCATTATGTTCTAGATTTTTCCAAACATCAGTCTGTAATCCATCTAACGGAAGCAATATTTCCCTTCTCTTTGTTTTTCTTCTTGTCTGTGCGTCTTTCTTTACCTCACAGAGTCGAGTTCCTGGCACTGTTATCCCTCTGTGTGCTGCTCAGTGTGAACGAATGTTTAACACCACGCGGACACCAGGAGAGGAGACGGGTAAGACGCTCACTCACTCATTCACTCGCGCGCTCTCTCTCTCTCTCTGTGCACTTACAAACATTTGCGGACAGGTTTTGTAATGTGGAATAAATTCCTACATGAGACACTCAAACATACTTCATATATACTGTATATCCAGTGTGTGTATGTATATATACTACTATATATATATACAGTATAACTCATACTCAACTTACACAACACACCCTCTTAATGCATAATAATGTTTGTCATTTATGTTTGCTGATCTGTGTAAAACCATAAAGAAACTACATCAGGTCAGATGACATCAGCTACACTCTTGGTAGTAGTATTACTACTTGTACTTCTTTTTTTGACCACCAGAGGGTGGCCTCTTTACATGTAAGCACAGTGGACTCGTTCAACTTGTCTGAACAAGTCCACTGTACATTTGGACATATAAATCAAAGGATTAAAAAATCCTTTTTTAAACAACAATAAAATGATGAATGATAATGAAAACAACTACATAAACAATGAAATTGTTTTTTTGTGACACTCCTGGTCCTCCATACATCAGACCCCAGAATGCATTGCTTTAAAATAGCCAGCCATCAGAAATGAGCCTTCTGACCATTTTTTCTCAGAGCTTTACCTCTCAGCCAGATCCAGACATCAGTACACAATAAGAGAACAGTAACGCCTGTGCTAATTCTTATCTCTCCATCTGTGTATTTCAAATAGTGTAAGCTCATACATGTCTTGTACCCTTGCTCTCCAGATGTCCTTCAGCACTGGCAGGACAGTGAGTTTGTGGCAGTGTACCACAGGGGGCGCTACTTCCGTCTGTGGGTGTACCGCGCAGGACGGCTCCTTTCCCCCCGAGAGATTCAGTTCCAGATCCAGCGCATCCTGGATGATCCGTCGCCACCACTTCCTGGAGAGGAAAAACTTGGTGCGCTAACTGCTGGAGATCGGTGAGCCAAGCATCTGTGTCTGTTTGTATGTGTTTGTGTGTTCAGGATCTTTGGGACGCATTTCCATAATGTATTTGTCTATCCATTTCTGATGCTCAGTCTGTGTACTCCCTGACAGCACTTTGTTTATCTCTGCTGTAATCAACAGAAATCGCTCACGTGCAAAAAAATTAGACCAGCCTTGAGTTATGTACCCTTAAGCTACGTCCACACACGTCGCCACTCGCAGAGCGATATCAGTCAATAGAATGTTTGTGTTACAGCGATGGAACGCCTGGACAGGCGAGGAGAGTACGAGAGATGTGATGTCGCTGGTTTTGAGTTAAAATTCATTTAACTTTTGCGCAAGGTAGCGAGTGGCGACGTGTGTGGATGAATTTTTACACAGTCACAGAGTTTGTAGATCAGTCCTAACAATTGTATTTCATCATCAACATTCAGAAGACACGGTGTGTTTAAGTGTAAAAACATGAACTTGTCCTTAAAGTACTACCATATGACCTGTGACCCCTGTGTACAAATAACAGTGCAAATTGGTAGTGTGCTGGAAGTATCGGTGTGGCTGATTTCAAGTAATATATAACTGATGATGAAAGTGGAGTGCATCTTCGTGTGTCAGTGCTGCTCAAGTATTCAATGCAGGGCTATTAATTGAATTCTCTGGATAGCTCTACAACCAATCAGGGAAACACCGGCAAAACGGCAAATAGCTCAGCTTTCAAGTACAAGCCCAAGTCTGACTTCTTCAAAGCTACTGTTGTACAGCCCCATCTTGGAACTGTAAGGTTGCACAACAGCTCTCCACAAAGGTAGTGTTCTTACCAAGGCTTGCTTGCTTTTTGCAACGTGGCCCAAAGTTTGTCAAATTTTTCACTTACCGAGACCCCCCGCCCCCCAAAAAGGCCAATGCTCGATGTTGTGTTGGTAGTAAAAAAACATTGAGGAGGTAGTAAATTCAACTTTAGGCTTCCTGCTTATACCCTGTCACTGTTCATTGGAAAGTGAACTTCAGTGTTCAGCGTGTTCCTTGTACCAGAGTGCACAACACTGAAAGGAACCACGTGGTATAGTTCTCGCTCCATTAGACCAGAGCCCCCTGTGCTCATTACACATGGTTAGTGTTTCTTCTCTTTTAGTGGTGACGAAGAGCACAGGCAATTGGAGGCTCTGATTTGTGAACTCCGAGTGAGGAGAGAATAATACTGTAACTGTGCAAGTTTGGACACGTCTAAATGCATGTCAGATCACATCTAGACATCATAGGGTTTCAGCAAATTTGTAGGCTATGCTGTTGAACCTGTTTATGTACTTATGTAAGGTATTTGGACAGGCGATTCATTGTCGTCTTATACCCTTGAGGGAAACAGGTTTGTGCATCCCAAAAATTTCAATGTTGACAAAAGTCGCTTTAAGCATGGCCAGAGCTTGGACACCCCATTCCCCCTTCCTTAGGAATTTGATGCCTTGCCTTTCGAGGGTCCTGGGTTACCGGTATCAAAGTTAAGTTTTTTACTTCTAAATTCCTTGTGATGCCATATAACTTGTCTGGGTAACAGAAAGTGATGGTCAAAACCACATTTCTAATCATATTTGGCTTGGCTGTTTGTCTTGCCCAAGGCATACAGTCAGGTTCATAAATATTGGAATATTGGCACAATTCTCATATTTTTGGCTCTATACACCACCAATGAAATGAAACTTACAAGCTGTGCTTTATCTGCAGACTTTCAGCTTTAATTTGAGGGTATTTACACCCATATCAGGTAAACGGTGTAGGAATTACAACAGTTTTTATATGTGCCTCCCACTTTTTAAGAGACCAAAAGTAATGAGATAAACTAACAATCATAAATCAAACTTTCACTGTTTGATGGAACGGCATAGACAACAACAGACACTGGGTTTCATCCCTGGTGATGCTCTACCAGGCCTCTGCTGCAACGGTCTTCAGTTTCTGCATGTTCTTGGGGAATTTTCCTTCAGCATGGTGTTCAATATCAATAATGACTATTAGCTGTAGCGGCACCAAGGGAGCTGTGAGGAACCAAACAGATGTAAGAAATCTGCTTGCGTCACCAACCATCTTGCATTTCCTCTTGTGTTGCGAAGAGAAATCATCTCTAGCTGCCCATCTGCTTTAACTGATGTCACTTAGAAAATGAAAAGAGTACTGGAAAGATTTAAAGAGAGATGACATAAGAGTCACTTTCCCTTGGGTATGTTCCTACAAAGTGTTGTTGCTAACTCCTGTCCTGATATTTACTCTTATGCCGTTTCACACAAGAACTACTGAGATTGCTGTGAAGGTTAGCAAGAACACTGTGTAGAACTGTTGTAGATCACAGCATTCAGTAATGTATTTTTACTTATTGGCACCAATACATGGCCATTATTAACAGTCTGGAGCTAAGTCTAACACTGGCTGAAAGCAACCACAATGCATTTTTAACCCTGATGCACTTTCACATTGCACAAGTCAAATATGACCGCGTGATTGTTTAGACGCTAGTATGACTTCTGTGCAAACCTCCGAGGAAGGAGCTGAAGTAGGTTTTCACACTGAGCGGTTCTGATAGAGCTGCGCTTGCGGTGTTTCATCTTGTTTCTTAGAAAGTGGATGTCGCTGTTGCAATTACAGTACGTCACGTCTTCCTGTCTTTGTTCTTTGCCTTTTTTCAGTCAAACTCAATTAATTCCAAGATCAGGTTTTGTGTGCGTCATGGTCATCATCCCTCACACATGATTAGCAAAGATTCTTTCTTACTTTCTTTCTTGTGCTAGTTTGGTCAAAAACAGTTGTTTCCACTATCATATAAAAATGATGTCTCTTGCAGTTGTTCAATGTTGCAATTGATTTCAATGGGTTGTAGTTGTTCACCCCTCACCCTCTTTTATAATGGCCTCGGTTGTTTTGAATCATTTTAAGACCTGTTAATAATTTTAGTATATATCTTACTTTTATGAGAAGAGAGTGTGTCTAGTACCGTGTTTTTTTGTTTTTTGTTTTTTTTTGTCTTCCTGTTCAGTTGCACTGTCAGCATTGCATATGACCAAGTTGCTTCAGTAGAACAGCGTCCGCTGTTAAGGTGACGTATTTCAGTTAATCCCCCACGGATGTCTGTGATTCTGGTCAAGCTAGAGCCATAACCAGTTCATTTGCTAACAGCCCTTTACTCCATGGTCCTAGAAGGATTCAGAGATTGTACAAATGTTGTTGTTTTTGGCCACATAAAATGAGCAGCTGCCAGTGGACCAGTGGGATTATGGTTTACCTTTCAAGGCGTTACCTCTCTTCTCCTCTGCTGTCTTTTCTTCCTCCTTCCTTCCTTTCTTTCTCTCACTTCTCCATCTCTTCTGCTCTCCTCCATGCCCCAGAGTGCCTTGGGCCCAGGTGCGGAAGCAGTACTTCAGCTCAGGGTTGAACAAGCGCTCGCTTGACTGCATCGAGAAGGCTGCCTTCTTTGTCACCCTGGACGAGCAGGAGGAGGGAATGATGGGTGACGATCCCGAGGGCAACCTGGACCGCTACGCCAAGTCCCTCCTGCACGGGAAATGCTACGACAGGTGACCAGCGCAGGCATCTCTAGTCGTAGATTAGAAACTCCTGATACACAACATAGTTGTGTATGTGTGTGTGTGTTTGTTTGTACACTAGTCCCTGTGCAGGTTGATGGAATACTACATGGAATAATACAGAAAAACATAAAAATAATAAAAACAAATAAAATGACACAGCACAGAACATGGAGGCAAATTCAGCATGACCCCTATGATTTACTGTAGAGCTACAGTAAGCTGCTGTCCCCACCACACACACACACACACACACACACTATTCTTTGTCCTCATTCACTCTATTTTTAATCTAGTTTTGCTGTCCAAGTTTTTATGTGTGTCCATCTCATCACCAGTCTCTACTTACCATTGCCTCTCTCTCTCTCTCTCTCTCTCTTTTTCTTTCTCTCTCTCTCTCTCTCGCTTTCTCTCTATCCCACAGGTGGTTTGACAAGTCTTTCTCTGTGGTGATCTATAAAAATGGCAAGAATGGCTTGAATGCGGAACACTCCTGGGCAGATGCTCCCACAGTGGCTCATCTCTGGGAGGTGGGTTGATGACCCCTCAGCTTATTCATTCACTCCCCCCCCCTTCCCAACATTAATCATTAATACAGCATTAATCACCAGGGCCTCTTGATCTTCCCTATTGAACCAGATTACTCTTGGTTATGAGTTCATCCTTGTGTCTCAGAAAAATGTTAGCTTAGTCTTAGAACAGGAAGAGAGAATAAGGTTTGTAGTGAAGAGTAGTTGGTGGGCATGAAGTTTTTGCTTATTGAAAGGCATGTCCACTCACAAATAATTTTGGAGAGCTCAAGCAGTGTCTTCTTTTGGCTGAGTGGGGAAGTCACTTTTCTCCTGGCCACTGAAAGAAGTGAGATTACTTACACTTACTTTCACAATTAGCTTGACTGCGGAATCAAGATGTGCGTGTGCGTGTGCGTGTGCGTGTGCGTGTGCGTGTGCGTGTGCGTGTGCGTGTGCGTGTGTGTGTGTGTGTGTGTGTGAGAGAGAGAGAGAGAGAGAGAGCGGGAGCGTTGACATTTTCTAAGTGTGACACATGTCAGTAGTTTGGTTAATGAGTAATATGTAGTTCATTCTTTCTCTGTCTAAGTTGGTGGGTTTTGTTTTGTTTTGTTTCCTTGCCATAACTGGTCCATCACCCAGTTTGCCCTGGCTACAGACGCCTTTCAGCTCGGCTATACCACCGACGGAAACTGCAGAGGAGAGGTGGAAAGATCTCTGCCCCCTCCTCAGAGGTTGAGCTGGGAAATTCCAGTAGAGGTGGGAGAGACCCACACACACACACACACACACACACACACACACACACACACACTAGCAGGCTATGTAATCTGTTTGTACACACAAAAGCATACATGTGGATGATAAACTGACCTCAATGCTTGTTTGAAAAAAACTCCCTTGTGGGAAGGGTACACAGCCATCTGGGCTTGGTAACTAACAGAGAGAGTCACTCACAGAGGCTGCCTGAGGTCTGCTGCTCATCTCAAACCTACACACAGTACAGTAACCACGCCAGTCATAAGACCAGTGAAGATGGGAGGACTTTCCAAGTGTCCTTTTTCCATTCCATCTTCATTCATTAAATTCCATCTCCATTCATCAGAAAGAAAAGTTTATCAAATATGTAACTGTCATTTGTTTTTGAGGAAGTTGGAGGGAGGCCATTAGAAACCGGAATAGTGAATTATTGAACCAGATGTTAAAATGTCCAACAGATGTTAACATGTCCAATATGTCCAGATTTCCATGACTGCACAACATCTGGCCACAGATTTCATTTCTATTTCAATCCCTAGAATAGTATGTACTTGCTGCCAGACATGCCTTTTGAGGGATATTAAAGCTTGCAAAATGTTGTTGTTCCATGCTGGTGGAATGACCTTCTATACCGAACACTACCAGAGCAGGGGCGTCCCTGTCTCTGTTCAAAACGCGCTTGAAGACCCAGCTCTTCAAAGAGCATTTCCTGTCTTCACACACCCACACAGCACCTTGCAATGCTCTTTCTTGGGCTTATTCTATGTAGCCTGATTGTTAATCCTCTTTTGTAAGTTGCTCTGGACAAGCGTCTGCTAAATGCGTAAATGCAAACGCTGCCCCCATCAGCATCTTTGGAAGCCACCCTCTCACATACAGACAACAAACTGCCCACCAACCCACTGCATCGTCAATAAGTTACTGCCCCACATGCACAGTACACTGCACCCCCACCCCCCCACCCCCACCCCAACACACACGCGCACACACACACGCGCACGCACACACACACACACACTTCCCCTTACCCCTCAACCCCTACAGTACAAAGCCTGAACTGATACCTACCACAACGGGAGAGCGGGGTGTTTGAGAAAATGAAGCTTAAAATGTTTGTAAGGTAGCATTCATATAGCCTATCTTGTTTGCAACTTGTAGCAGTTGGAGGTCAAGTGTAGTAATGCAACTTTTTTTACAGCGCATTTGCAGGAGTAAAAGTGAGACAGAATTATTATCTAAACGTATTAAAGGTTGTTCTTTGGCTCTGACTGCAGTGGGCTTTAAACGTTCAAATGGTCAGCTGTTTGGCAACAAGGCATGTGGGCTTTTAACATAGGGCTGTAGTTCAGCATAAACATTTTAATCATTAAGGGAAGTAATAGCGAGATTAACCCACTGAAAACAATCTAGTTGCAGTCCTCAAATGCAACAGCCCTTTAAACAAACAGTTGTGTCATAGCCCTGGAACCTACCGCCACAGTGCAAGTGGAAGGAAATGAACTTCTGGGTTTTCCCCTAACTGTCCCATCTGTCAACGGGTCTCACTAATCAGTAGTTTATCAAAGCATGATGTGTGAGACTTTCTAGCCTTTTGCTCATTTTCAGTATTGACTCAGAAGTCAATAAACAAGACTGCACGGAGACTGGTCAGTCTTAGCTGTTCCCTCTGTCAATCACATCTGGAGTAGTGACTTAAAGCAGTTCTCCGGAGTGCATCAGCCGCTACCGCTAACTGATTAAGGCATATGAAAAGGAAACCATAGCGAAAAAGATATGCCGTAATCAGTTAGCTCTCGAATTCAGTCTACGTACCTACTGCTGTTGTTCTGATACCTAATGACAGGACTCGGCAGCCTCAGACAACAGGGCTTCGGTTTGATTCACTCCGGAGAACTGCTTTAAGAGACCTCAGTAAGCTCCTGATACAATATAATTGTGTCCCTAGTTTCAGTCTAGACCTCTCAATAGAGGAAAGGTTATCTTTAACCATCATACAACCGTTAATGTGAAATTTTGTCAGTCATTCATTTTTGTGTGTGTGCACCTGTGCTGGCTGGTGGATACTTGAAGTTCAGATTAATTTGTTTCTCCAAAATTAGAAACATTTGAGGCAGTCCTGTGCCTGGGAAAAAGAGCATTTATTTAATACTGGCTACAGGACCCAGTAGCAAGTAATTAATAAAAGCTTTTTACTCACAGGAATGCCTCAGATTTTTATAATTTTGCATCAACATGTTAGGAGGCCCATTTTTGATATGCACCCTGTTTTACACTATTTAACCATTTTTGACCTGGTGAAGCAATCCTCCCCATATTGGGTTCATTTGCATCTTTCCTTTCCTGTCTCCTCTCCCATTCTGTCTTTCTTTTTGTCGTCATCTTGTGACTTGTCTTCTAATGCTTATTACTCTCACAGGTCCAGCAGCAGGAACTGCTCTCTCTGACTGTGGCCCAGGCCTTGGCTGATGATGTGGACAGCCATGTTTTCCCCTTCCGGGACTTCGGCAAAGGTCGGATAAAGAAGCTCAAGATGAGTCCAGATGGTTTCATCCAGCTCGCTCTGCAACTGGCCTACTACCGGGTGAGCGTATACTCTTTTCCTGCTGCCCCCCCCCACCCCCCACCGGAGTCCTCTGACCGCGTTCTTGCGTACATGGCCTAAACGTCCAAAAAATAGTATCATCAGCCTAGCTGCCTTTATATCCCAGCTGGAATTGCATTGATGGTTGTTTTTTTTAGTTGTCTGGAATAATAGCAAGTGTCCATGTACAAAACAGAAGCCCACTTTAATAATGAATATACAGGTTCTTCTCAAAAAACTAGCATATTGTGAAAGTTCATTATTTTCCATAATGTAATGATAAATTAAACTTTCACATATTTTAAATTCATTGCACACCAACTGAAATATCTCAGGTCTTTTATTGTTTTAATAATGATGATTTTGGCATATAGCTCATGAAAACCCCAAATTCCTATCTCAAAAAATTAGCATATCATGAAAAGGTA
>JASCQY010111875.1:0-17204 GCA_030264315.1 Sardinella tawilis
ACACACACACACACACACACACACACACACACACACACACACACACACACACACACACACACACACACACAGTGTCCCCAGTCACATCTAAGCCCTTTATTTACCCTCTCTTCACAGCTCTACACCACTTGATGCTCTGCATTATCACACTGTAAATATTGACCCGGCAATGGGAGACTAAGCTTTTAAAAAATGTGTGTGTGTGTTTGTGACAGGATGAGATTGTACTGCAAGGGTGACCGGGTGTGTGAGTCTGTGTGTGATTTCTGTTTGAATTTGTGTGTGTGTGTGTGTGTGTGTCTCCGAACAAACACACTGCTACTGCTCAGACCTCTCCTTCATCACACAGATTCCGTCACACTTGGGCAACTGAACTCACTAGGGATGGGCAGCAGGGTGAGAAATCGAACCCTGACACACACACACACACAAACACTCACACTCTCAGGCTCCAACTCTAACACTATAACCACACAGTACCCTTCTCAGTATTCCTTTCTTTTTTTCTGACACAGAGGAGGACAGAGAGAGAGAGAGAGAGATTTCTAGAGAGGGAGAGCGAGGCCCGTTTTTTTTTTCAGTCATTTTTCATGTGACAAAAAGGTAACATAAGGTCGCTATGTAACTGACCTCTAGGGTCGTGTAAAGGCCATGTCTGTTATTGTGTGTCAGTAATTCTGTCACGCTTCTCTCAGTCACTTTTATGGCTCACTGAATAAGTAAAACATTGCATGGGATCAAGAAGAGACCAAGATGGTGGTGTGTGTGTGTGTGTGTGTATGTGTGTGTACATAGCCAGGCTACGTGTCTCAACAGATTGTGGTCGTTTCCTAAGTGTTTGCCCAATTCAGCTAACATAACTGACAGCAAACAAACACTTTTTGACATAAACTATCAGAGCACCAACAGTTTTGATTATTATTATTTTATTTTTTTTGATCAGCACCAGACCACGTTATTTAGCTATCAAGGCCACTGAGATTTCAGAAGTTCCTTGAGATCGGGATATGTCAAGCAGAAGTTCGTCATGTGATTGCCCGGCCCTAGATCTGTGCTTTCAACAACAAAGACTTACAAGTGGGAACAAAACACATGCTCATATAAAGGCCCGAACAACAGGCTCTTTTGAGATAAACAGCACCGGCGGAGTCATGACTCAAGTGTGTGGGTTTGTGTGCAGAATACCTGTGGGTCATAAGTGCTAAGTGCATAAGAGCTAATAGGCCACATTCACACCTTTTTTTTTTTTTTTGTTCCAATTCTCACAAAATCCCCACACAGTTTCCCCATGTCGCTGTTATCATTTCCTTTAAGGTATCAGCAACCCACGCAGTGTGAATACAAAAAAGAGGAGCAGCCACAAGTTAGTACCCTAGATAGGATTTCTATTGCAGTGCAGGGGTTGGGCAAGTCAATCATTCACACTCACACAGGTGACTCTCCTGTCTTAGGGGGTGGTTCCAACCGGATCTGTCCGTCGCCACTGACCAGTAAACCCTTCCCCCACTTAACCAAGCCCCCTACCACTTCACACCTGTCCTGTGCCTTGTCTTTGGGTCTGTCGATGACAGTTGACCCATTTCTCACTCATGAGCTGGTCTCCTCCAGCGACCATGTGCTGATTTCTGTCAACATGCCTGTCAACATGAGTGCTCTCTGACAAATGTAGGACTTGTTTCCGCATGCGAGAAATAAGGAAATGAATGGGTCAGGTTTTCAATAAAGTTGGTGGTTCCTGAAAAAGGGGGTAGGAAGGAGAGGTCGAGAGAAAGGAGAGAGAAAACAAGGCCTCATGGTTTATAACTTTCAGAAGCTCTTATTCCGAAGATGAAAATCACACACTGAGAAGGACCTTTGGAAAACAACTTCACAGTTCTCCTAAAAGGCCATCTGCAAATTACTTGGTTATTAAGTATTTAACAAGACTAGCTGTTAATTAGCTGTTAATAACAATTAAGCTTTCTCATCCCCCAACTCTTCAGTCAGTCTGGTCTACCCTCCATGTTGGTATTTGTCCCCTTAAGTCCTTTTTTCATTTTTTTTTATTAGTCATTAAAATGTTCTTTTCAGCAGTGAGAGGCAAGGAATCTATTTAATGTGATGAGGTTCTTTAAAGTGCTCTATTAATAAAACCGCGAATCAAGAAGGGATTCCAGAAATCCCTAAACACACACTATAAAACCACACAAGCGTAGAGAGATATGGTTTAATTGGATGCTCATAAAGTGCACGGGTCCATAACCACTGAAGACGTGTTAATGATTAGCGAGCTAAAAGGCCTTTGCTATTCTAACCCCAAACTGCTGCTCCGTGACAACATATGATAGCAGTACATACATGAAATGTTCTTTGGGTGCTTTGAAAAGGGCCACGAAATGTGCCATTACTGAGAACTAAGGGATTTGGAGAAAAAAAAATCTTTTTAGGATGTAATATCTTTTAAATCTAATATCTTAGTAAATGAACACAAATAAATACATTACAAAAGAGTTCGAGAGGTTAATCAGGTAGATCGATTTGCACATTTTCAATTCCATCTAATTGTCTTACGCAACACAACAGCTAAGTCATTTACAAAACAAGGGTTCAGTAGGCTACATGCAGGTAATGTGTTCCATGTAACATTAGCCCTGTAGCAGAAATAACACGAGCGGACAAGACAAAAGGGACTGTGAGAAACGTGAATATTTTAATATGCTCTGTCATCGGAGAGACGGCTGGCTCTGAGGCCTAGGCCAACAGCAGTGGCACTAAGAACATGGCCAACAAACCCCTCCCTTGTCCCGATAATAGATTTATGACCTTGTCCTCAGGTCGGTGCTCGATTAGTGCCTGATCCATCACTCTGGGTCAAGCACGGTGCCGACAGCACTCCGGGACAGAGGGGGAAGAAGGGGGGGGGGGTTAGGGGGGCAGGAAGGCATAATTCACTTATCTGCCCCGGTGCCACAGCAATGGGGCAGCCGAGGCCCAAGACTGGGCACAGATTTGTCTGGGCCGCGGCATTGACGGCGCTTTGCTTCCAATGATTCAGCGCCGCCCTAATCTTATCAACGTCAAGGCCAATGTCAGTGAGCGAGATTCAATAGTCGTCCACCGAGCACAACGGCGACAGAGCACCACGGAAGTCTCCCGATGTCTTTGAGACTTTCTGTCTTTAGCTTTTGTGTGCGTTTGTGCCAGTCTTTGCGTGTGTCTGTGTGTGTGTGTGTAATTAATCTCTGTTTGTGCTACTTCAGGGCAATATCTTGGAGACGGAAGTGGCTAAACAAGGAGTTGGACTTTCCCTCTTCGGCGGTACGTGAGGAAGAGGAAGCAAACACAAACCTGGACGGAGCTGATAAGAAAGCTTCGTTGGCGCCTTCTTCGGCACGCTAGCAGGAGCTGGCTGAGCCGTTCTGACTCAGAACCTGACTCATTAAAAGAAATAAGTGCGAGAGGGGGAGAACTCTAAACTTTCTTCATTTAAATGTGCCACGGTAACACTCCCACTACTGTTTCGAATGAAAACAAAAACTGGAGCCTGCATTTTAAATAGCTCCTTTTTTTCTGCACACATTAATCTTTGAAATTAAGCGGACCAAAATATATGCACTGTGAGCGCATATGAATGAGGTCTTATTACAGAGATCATAAATGGCTTTTGGGAGGGGGGGGGAGATTGAAATTAGAGAAACAGTGGACTGCTTATTATGAACTCAAAGGACCATAGTCTGTTCCTGGCCCTATACGCCAGAGCCTGGAAGTGCCATATAGGTTTTAATGATAAGTGGTTGGTTCCACACCAGTGTGGTACTAATAGCCAGAGAGGCGACCTCTGCGGCCCCAGTCAGAGGTCCTCTTTGTGGGGGCAGACGGCTCTCGAAGCTGGGGCCTCCCCTCCCCGTCCCCCCATCCCTGCCTGGCTCCCGTCGTAGCAGACATGAATGGGGTGTCTGTGGGGGCTAGTCGCCGTGTTAGCTCACTGTACCCCTGAGGTCGGACGGGGACAGAGGCTGTAACAGTGATCCCGAGGGTTAGCCGCGCCAACGAGCGGGTGGCTAGCGTTAGCGCCAAGTTGCGGAGGGGCTCAGCCAAACCTCACAGTGCCCCTTTATGTGCCAACCCTGGCGATCCGCATCAGTCACAACAACCGGCTAATGGTTCTGCCCGTTCTCCCACCCCTACCCCGACGAAGATTTATGAAGCCTGGCCTAGCTGTAGCGTGCCTCCACACACATGCACACAATAACCTGGGCAAACACACAAAAGGTTTGCCATTGAAGCCACATCCACATTCTTCAGGCCTGGCTGGAAAACTTCAGAGAGACAGAGAGAAAGAAAAAGAGAGACAGAGAGAGAAAAAGAAAGAGAGAGAGGTTAGCATTCCAGCTAACATTGTTCTTGCTGTGGTGTGGTGAGAAAGGAAGAGTTTGGGGTCAGGGAAGCTTTCCAGTGATTCTTTTATGTATCTGGCCCACGAGAGGGAAATGAAATTCAGACCGTCTATTACCCAATATGGAAGTGAGTAGTAGTTTTTATTTTTTATTTTTTGCAACATTAAAGCTATCTGGTGTTGTCATTCTGATACAGATGATTAAAATAAGTCCATTTGGAGTAAAAGACTGGGACTCTCCTGCCAGAGAACACACAAACATCTGCCTCAAGTGTGCAATCACACACTTGTGGATTGTGGAGATCAATGCAGTCCTTGCTCTTTAATAAGTAATGAAGTTAGTAAGTAAGTAAGTAGATAAATAAATAACAAATACTGTTTTACAAGAATACTGACTTGGTATGGTTCTGGTTTAACAAAAAATAAGTTCTATACCACCTCGGTGCTCAGGCCCTAAAAAAACCGAGGCGTCATTGCATTTCTATTTTTTAGGGTACGAGACACTTTTCTAGTGTCGGTGGGTTGTGACACACTCGTACCGTACTTGTGCCGTGCGATGCGACGTGCGTTGGGCTGGACTCATCTGCTGCGTGGGAGCTCCATGAGGGGAGTTGGGCGAGTGCTGGATGCCTTGTGCAGACCAGCTCCACCCTTTTACCTCACTCTGGCCAGAGCTGGCAAACACAACCCCCAATCTCAGTGGAAAAAACAGCTAAGGCTTGTTGGTTGTTTTTTTCCCTCCCTCTCTCTCTCTCTCTCTTTCTATCCTTCATTTGCTTTTTTCCCCTCCTCTCTTTCGCTGCTCTCAAATGGTAGCAATTCAGGAGCTTAACCATGCTCGAGGGGCCTCTGAAACTTAGAAGAATGTTCTCAAGGGCAACATGACAAACCCTAGACCCAAGATGAAACCACACACGTCACTTATTTAATTAAACTTGCTACAGTCCCTACGACAGTCCCACACTGCAGATGCAGTTGAGTAACTTTGTTTATGAATGGAACCAGTTTGCATTTAACTGAGGAAGGAAAATTAGCCTAACACCCTCAGAAAGGGGAAAAAAAGCGAAACCCTTAGAAGTCTAATTAAACTAAGTTCAATTGCAGTTGCGAGTTTCTTATCCATTTGATTTTCTTTGGTTTAGAGTGCACTTGACCTCGAACTTTCGATATGAGAGAGATAGCTATCTTTTTGTCACTCCGTTCACCCTCTCCCCTTTCCAGCCAGTGAGTGAGTCAGTGTGTCTGGACACCTCTCTCATTGGTGCCTTCAGTCTGTTTACAGGACAAACACACACATTGCCTGATTTCGCTCTGTGTATGTGTGTGTGTGTGCTGTGTATGCGTGTGTGTGGGTGTCACAGTGGCCCCGCTGTCTACAGAGACATCAAAGAGAATGGAAAAATACATAAGATACAAACACACACAAAAGCCATAATTATTTTGTCTTTGACCCCCCCACCCCCCCCCCCCCCTCCAGGAGAATGAAATGGCTTACCAGAGGCTTTGAATGAAAGAGACGCTTTTAGCTGCTTGCGAAAAAGCCAGCCCTTGTTTGCTAAAACAGACAAGCACACACACCCTTCCACTGACCCATTTTGTGTGTATAGATGTGCCTATTTTTCCAGAGGACAGTTATCTCTCTCTCTCTGCCACAGCCTGACAACAGACTTGCACCAGTGTCGTAGAAGTGCAAGATGAACTATCACCTGGGCAGTAACCGATTTCTGTTCTCTGTCCCCTGGCGTCAAAGTTCAGTTAGTGTGGTGTGTGTGTCGTATTGTCTCTGCAATCTGTTAGCAATTTGTCTGTAATCTGCACAGCTACTGTGGAGACCTGTGGTCTGTACACACCTCGCACACAAAGGCAACTGTCTCCGGGTAACTACCTATGGCAAAGTGGCGGCATGCCTTCTCCAGGCAGTACACACACACACACACACACACACACACACATGCACACATGGACACACACACACACACATGCACACACGCACACACACACAAAGTCAACTTTCTCCCTGTAAGTACCTAAGGCACTGTGGTGGGAGCTAGTGTCGTCCTAGGAGCACACACACACACAAACACACACACACGCACACACAAAGGCAACTCTCTCCCTATAACTACCTTGTGCACTGTGGCTTTCTGTTCGGCTTGAGCGCAGCATCTAAATCAGGCAGCCAGAGGCTGCTGGACTGAGAGAGAGAGAGGCAGTGTTGGGCGTGTAATAGGCTCCTCTGTGGCGCAGGCCAGCCAGCAGGCCAGGCAGGCTTGGGGTTAGGGCTTTATTTTTATTTATTTATTTTTGTTTATTTATTTATTTATTTATTTTTCTCTCTCCTGCTGCTGCTGCAGCTGCTGACTGGGCAGTGAGCGAAGAAGAGGTCAGCGGTGATTCTAAATGCAGGCGTCTGACTGCGAAGGCGAGGCGAGACGAGGAAGGACACCACAGACCGAGCGAAACAGGGTTTTGGTTTGTTTTTCCATGAGCTCCGTTCCCTTGTCCATGGCCCTCGATGTGGATTCCTCCACTGGGTGGAGGGACGGACGGACACACACACACACACACACAAAAAAGGTTCCTGTCCTGTCCACTGGGGCACACACAGGGCCTGTGGTGACCAACGCTCAGAATCGGTGCTCAAAAAATCGGACTGGGCAGGACCGGTTTGGGTCATGTTGGCACGCCCTGGACGTATTTATCTTTTTTCGAACGCCATGACACCCCATCCCAGTCAGCCCAAAACCATACAGTACTTACGCAACCTACATCCCTATTTTTAAAAAGAGCATAAAAAGACATTTGGGAGCTTTCGCAAGCCGACCGTGCGTGCATGCAAGCGTGTGTGCATGCATGTGTGTGTGTGTGTGTGTATGTGTGTGTGTGTGTTGTAGACAAGCTGGCCAGGCTTCTGTGTGCTGGCCGGCCGGCCGGCAACTGCCGGTAATTGAGTTGCGTCTCTTCTGAAGCACCTAACCCTGTTTGCAGCAAAATCAAATCTCCTCTCTAATCTCCTCTCCATCTGTGCGGAGGAGAGTCTGCACGTGGTGCCTGTATGTGGGTCTGTGTGTGTGTGTGTTGTGTGTCTGTATGTGTGTTGTGAGTGTATGTATCAGTGTTTGTCTTTATGTACGTGTGTGCATGCATGATTGTGTGATTGTGTGTGTTTTTGTGTGTGTGTGTGTGTATGCATGCATCTATGCATGTGTATGTGTGTGTGTGTGTGTGTGTGGGCATATGCATGTGTGGTTTGTGAGAGGATAATAATAACTTACCTTAGTTGGTGCCCGATCCACAGCCAAGGCATTTCCTTGTGGTACCTGGTACACATCCTGGGAGGGTGGCACCTGATAGATGCCCTGCATGTGGGCACCTTGGTGGGCAGCGGGCACCTGATACAGCCCATGAGAGGACGGCACAGGCTTCTGCCCGAATCCGGTGCCAGCTGCTGCGGGGTTCTGCACCGGCGACTGTGCCGGCGTCGACGCTGGGCTCTCGAACATGGGTCCGATGAGAAGCTTGAGGCGGTTGCCAGGGGCGATGCCCTGCCGTCCGTGCAGCGAGCAGAGCCACCAGCCCTCCAGGCCGCCCGTGTTCTGCTCGATCACCGTCAGGATGTCGCCCTTCCGGAAGGCCAGCTCCTCGGGGGACTCGGGCACGTTGTCATACAACGCCTTCGCCATCAGATTCTGCAGAAAGGAGAAAAAATGGAATGTCAGCCTTGTGTGGAATATTCTCTCTGAACCCCGGGGTAATGATACCAAAAGTAGATTGTCATTTATCCTCATGGCTAAAGTTGCAGCATCACTGCGATAAACTGTGTTCTGAATACCTGCGGTTGCAATACAACATATTATTTGCTAATTATTGGTATTGTAAAATTACAGTAAATAACTGAATGGAAGCAAATTGACTGTCAAAGATGGAGGCCATGTTCCCTCGTCTTTGACACCACCTCCTCTCGGCGCAGATCGAAGTTACAGTCGTGTCCTAATGTGAAGAGATAGGAGAGATCTCATCTCCCAGCTACAGTAAATATAGGTTGTCTGCCTCTTCAGAACACTCTGACTTAAGGACAGACATTAGACCACACAGACAAGTGCCGGCCCACAGTGAAACCAGGATATGTCTGAGACAGTTGTCACGCAGCAGAAATGTCACACTCTAGCAAGCGACCCCTCCTTATCATGCCTTTTCCAACCGACAACACTAGGAGTTAAAAGCTATCAAACCAGCTCCATTGAAGACTCTGCAGAAACTAGGGATACACCTACAGAAAGCAAGAAAACGGTCTAGTATGGAAATGACTGAGTATTTGCATTTGGTCTTAACAGCAGTCATGTTTATTTATGCAATCCCCAACGGAAAAGATAAGTTTTATCAGAGCTTGAAATAACAGCCAACACAGCACACATGGATAATGCAAGACAGGAAAAAGGGAAGCTTTATCAAAGGAGGTTTATCAAAGAACAAAACTTATAATAGCAAAGGGTGAATAGTTTATTGTAGTTTCCACAGAATTCATTCTATTACTCCAACCATAAAATTTATGACATTGTCTGACTTGGAGAAAATGAAACTGTCTTAGTAGTTATATTTTTCTCAAGTGCAAAGACCACAGCATGCAGCACAACAACCCACACAAAAAAATCTATCCACTTTTTTTAGCACCAACCTTGAAAAGCCTGCTTAATAACTTTACATGCACCAGAAGTGGATAAAAACAACAAACAGCAGACCTAAACTGACAATCATTTCAAAAAGACTTCTATCAATTTTTGCTCAAATCTTCCTTCACATATTTCCTATGTACTGTGCCAGTAGTGAAAATATAATATCATGTTCATCACATTATAGAAAGGTCACTTCAGGGCAGACCCATTGCTCATCACATCTAGCTCTGATCCTCTTTACGATGGCAAACACCATCTCCATCCCATCTACCCTGTAAATCCTCTGCCTTTTTTTTTAATACAGGCCACATCAGAGATGCTTTAAACTCCGCCTGATGTACAGTCACAGGCTAGCACAGCCACTATGTAAATCACCAGAAAAAGCACAACAACATCAAATCTCCTAATCTCCACTCTCCAGGGGAAACCTTTCGAAGACCTTTCATGTGGGAAATGTCAGGGTTTCTCTCTTTTTTTTTTTCTCCTGTAATGTTTTCCTTCACTCTCTCTCCCTCTACTCTGTCTCTCTCTGAAAGTCTTCTCTCTCTCTCGCTCGCTCTCTCTCTGTACCCCTTCTCTCTTTGCAGTCTCACTAACTCTTTCCCCTCTCTCTCTCTCTCTCTCTCTCTTCCTCCCTTCTTTGCCTGAATCTGGGTGTTTTCTGTGGTGGGAATCAGCTCTTTTCCGCCACTCTTTGCTTGGTCACTGGGAGTCCCTGGCCGATTAGAGAAGGTTCCCACGTGAACACGGCTGCCTAGGGCACCTCATTATCTCTCACTGGGTGTCTGGCAGAGCAGCCTTTGTCTAAGCTCCTATTGCCATGGACACACACACACACACACACACACACACCTTGTAACAGCCAGCTACTGAACACACACAGAGACATGCCACACACACACACACACACTCACACACACATGCACACACCTCCTCAATCCAATCCCATCCAATACAATGGCAAACAGAGTGCTAAAGCAAGCAACAGGAAGTCCAAGCCTGACCCCACGGGTCACGACCATTCCACCAACTGGAGGCGATGAATGGTGTCAGTCTCATCCCAGACAAAGCTGACCCAGAGGTCTACTAAAAAGAAGCTCCGTCGGCTCTTTATGTGCTGCTGGGAAGGCCATTACAGACTTTACCCGTCCCCACCTTGGGAGCCAGGTCCCTCACTACCACAACCTCTAAACCTCTGAAATTCTCTCCCTTAAGCTCACACTTCTTTCTGTAATTATTCTCTAATAATTTAGAATTGATGAACATCTCTCTTTCTCCTTCACTGTTAAGTGTTATGCACATACACACTATAAGTGTGTTTTCAAAGCTGCACTGGTATTATACTTTTTTAAAGTCATGTTTTTAAGTCAGATTTTTAAATATGCTTATATAGGTAGTGGGTTTGGATCAGCTATGAATGTTTTCATTTAGATAGCTGTAACACATGCATTGCACAGACAACGTTTCAGTGTGTGTGTGTGTGTGTGTTTGTGTGTGTGGGGGGGAGCAAGTTGGGCTTAATGAAGCAAATAGAAAGTGCAACCAAACAGCAGTTGGAGCAGTTGAGTGTGATCTCACTGCGCAAAGCACCGTGCTATAGAGTGTGATGTGAAGATGGGGAAGAAGGGAAGGAGAGAGGTGAAGAAAAAAATAGCATGACAAACCAACAACTCCATCACCTTAACACCACATGTCCAGCAGCACTTTACACTCTCTCACACACACACACACACACACACACACACACACACATATTCACATTGGCTTTTCCTGACTGTGTGTTGCCTGAAGTATCTTAGTCTTCACACATACACAAACACACACTAGCTTCTCATGACATCTCTGTCACACACACAACCACCACCACCACCACCACCCCTCCAAACATGAACCACACACACACACACACACATACAGTACACTCAAACTTCCTGTTATGCAAAATTTGCTGATAGACTATACATAGCCCCTTTAAGAGGCAAAACACTCTGCTGGACTTCTGCTTTCCTTTAAATCAAAAAAAAAAAAAAAAAAAAAGTGTATGTCAAATACTTCGAAACTTCGTGACAACTGCTGACCACTACATTAAGATTTTATTCTGTTCATGATGTTCTGGTTTCATCATGTGGGACCCTTTATCAAAAATCGGTGGGCAGCATCGAATGGCACATGAGATTCTAACAGTGCTGGAAAAATGAAAACAAATAAAACCCAAATCAGGCATCTCGTGTGAAAAATCAGCTTTGAACGATGAAACACGGGGGAACAGCTGCCAGGTCTCCTATGAACAGTTGTGGCGATTCAATCAATACCAACCACCAAAACGCACACACACACACACACACACACAAAAAAACGAAAATGACTAAACCGATGTTAATCGCTGGTTTGTCTTGCAATCAGAGACAATGAGAGGAAAGCCCTTGTGAAATAATGGTTGCCGTGCGATAAAACGCCGTCGTTGTGTGCGGCTGTTTACTTCGGATCCGTTTCGGGGGCAGGTGTGTCTAATCATGACCTCACGCGTGTGTACGCCAGACGTAAACAGCGGTTTGTCAGAAGAAGGTGACTTAATCAGCCCGGCGTTGAGCTGCCCTTGTAAACACATATGTTTACCATTCGCCCGTGGTCAGAAAAGCCTTCAGTGCCTCTCTCTCTCTCTCTTTCTTTCTCGCTCTCTCTTTCTCTCTCTCTTTCTCTCTCTCGCTTTCTCACTTTCTTGTTAAAGAGAAGCATCTTCCGGGAAGTTATCTTTTAACGACTTGGTTATGGTGAGGTGGCAAAAGGGGGCATTCCAAGGCCTCAAGAACCATAGCCAGAGGGGGCAAACTTTGACCTTTAACCTTTAAGAAAATACACTGTAACGTGTTCCAGCTGTGGGCAAGTGAGCAAGCTTCCTGTATGACCAGCCAGGCCAAAGCATTTTAGGCCAAAAGACTCAGACTCAGGGGACTGGCCAGCAGGCTACAATACCTCACAAGATGTTATGTCCTACTAGCAGGCAAGGAAACGGGCAAAGGAAGCGTGCACACACACACACACACATGCACACACACACACACACACACACACACACACACACACACACACACATAAACAGACAGAGATGCGCCCACACACACACATCCACACACACACACATTCACACAAACACACACACACACACACACACACACACACACACACACAAATAAACAGAAAGCGATGCGCGCACAAACACACATACACACACACACACACACACACACACACACACACACACATATAGACACACACATATAGGCACAGACACACACACACTCACATAGAGACACACACACACTCACATAGAGACACACACACACACACACACACACACACACGCTCTCTCTTTCAGCAAAGTGCCAAGTCCTCTCCCGTCCACACCTGGAGCTGACGCAGGAGCCCAGCTGCTTCTCCTTCGGCCTAATTTGCCTCAGCAGCGCCATGACTCATCGCTTTCTAAATAAGGAAAATGTTTTTTAGCCTGGGCTAGACAGCCCTGTTCAACGTAAACACAGCTTCCTGTGTACCTTAGAGTAGCATAACAACTGACTCAAGGATTACTACTACATTGACCCAGACAGCATTTCAAGGTTCGGCTCTCAGTCTTTCGTTAGCTTTGGCTCGGCGTCTTGCGCATAAAACACGTCGGCCATGTTCCTCAGACGGCTGGTGTTAGCATAATGGGGCTGGTGTAAAGTCCCCTACAGTCAGGCCAAAACGGTGGGATGCTGTGGATGGTTTGTGGATCCCCCAAAGGGGAGGACAGGAGAGAGAGATTTGGCTGTCAAAGCAGGTTTGGGATAAACTTACAAAGATCACCCCTGCACAGGCCTGTTAAAACAGAGGGGCAACCCCTGCTGAGATGGTAACAGTGAGAGGCGTTTGCATTACAAAACTAACACACACACACACACACACACACACACACACACACACACACACAACTTACAAGTACATTATAGTAGAAAAAGAAAGAAAAAGAAAAAAATTAGCATTCTTAGTGACAACCTGCCTAACACCCACCCAACACCCACCCACCCACGCGCACACACACACACTCACACACACACACACCATACAAAACAGGAACGCAAGCATCAATACAAAAAATTAGAATGTGCTGCAAATTGGGGCCAATTCCCATGGGTTCTCAAGAGGATGGGTGGTGGAAAATAATAGACTAGAACACACACACACACACACACACACACACACAGAGGAGAGGCTCAGGCCTGGCCTCCTTTCACACAGGTATATATAGAACATAATTATGGCCGTGACGCTAATAGAGACCCCATGACTTAGCACGGGCTGTTCCTGAGAGTGACTGCAGGGATGGGATGTAGGCAATGTCATCTCAATAAATGGGCTAGGCTAAAAAAGAAAGTTCCGGAACAATGGAACAAAACTCTCAACAGCAACATCAGCTAGTCTTGATGCTGCCCCATCCATGCTAGGTTGTATGTACTGTTGTATGTGGAGGGCCATGCTACATGTCATAACGTGTAGGTCTTATCATAAACTGTGTATAATGTTACAGTGTACGGTATGTGCTCTGCTAGTCTATAGGCGATGGGTAAATGTAAATGACTTAAATTCATATTATTGTATTGAATGGGGCAATACCTGTGTAATAACAAGGAAATCTTGCAAAGCAGACTGTTGAAAGACTTTTCAAAGAATTTCCTGAATGCTTCAATCAGCACGCTTGAAGAAACTGTCATTTACGTAGACATATACAGAGGCTTACGGGTACACACACCCACGCGCGCACGCGCGCACGCGCACACACACACACACACACACACACACACAAATATGTACAGTAAGTAGTTGATTGTATAGTAAAAGACTAGTCAGATAGGGGGCGCACTAGCTCAGTTGGTTAGGCGCCCGGCCATGACTCCGGGGACCCGGGTTCGATTCCGGACTGAGGTCATTTCCCGATCCCTCCCCGTCTCTCTCTCCCCACTCACTTCCTGTCACTCTTCAGCTGGCCTATCCAAATAAAGGCAAAAAGCCCATAAAAATATCTTTAAAAAAAAAAAAAAAAGACTATTCAGATGTAGTTAAATGTATGTTAGATTCTCACAGATAGTAATAAACTAAGTAATAACACACGTGTGACAGTCAACATTTATAACACTCAATTTCCAGTCTTTACACAATTTGCCAGCCTCTAGTAAAACCTATATCATGCTATTAGCCAAGATGAGCTCAAAAGGGAGAGGATTTTTTACGGCAAACATCTGAAGGCATCAGACGGCCATATAAACCATCCGCTGTTTATGACTGTTCGTTTATGAAGCATTGACTGTGGTAAGCGTTTGTTACGACTGAAGTCTTTCATTTTAAGATGTTCCCAGTGCGGGCGCTTTCATTGGCTCCCATCAAGCAAATCTGTCTGCAGGTCTCTTCCTCACTGTTCACTCAAGTATGTTCTTCTGCTGAACCAGCCAAGCAGTGCCCCTATGGCACACACACACAGACACACAGACACACACACACACACACACACACAGTACAGCATGCATGCAGACATATGCGCACACTTACATAAATGTAGGGCTACACGCATAGGTACAAATTCACTAGCCTGTTACCACACCATACACCCACACATTCCTGAAAGACACACATACAGAAACAAACACACACTCACACACACACACTTTCACAGCTTGCGTTCAGCAACACGCAATGGGCTAAAGGGGCCCCATCTAGGCCAAGTCATCTCTGAAGCAACCGCACGAGTGCTGCAGCCAGCCTCAGGCGCCGTAAAAGCTACACGCCACGCAGGCCCGAGAGCAGAGGCGCGCCAGGGAGGACACTCTCTCTCTTTTTCTCACCTTCTCCCTCTTCCACCTCTTCTTTGTCTTCTTTTATTTAGCTCCCATGCATTCCTCCTCTCACACAAAACACAAGTCCTCTGGGAATGCTGACACTGATTCCAGCACCGATACAACATTGAGTCCACTGGAAATGTTTTCCACATTACCTCACGGAGTTGCCCCCAAGGTTACCTGTGTGTTATTGTTAAATCTGGAGCTGTTTTTAGTACTATTAGCCTTTCTTTCTTGTAAAAAAAAAGACAATGAATAGCTGAAAAACTCCTGGGACGTGGGAGAGGGAGGGGTTTGAGACCAGCAGTTCAGTTGCCATGGCGAGGCTTGTGTGTCTGTCTCTCTTCAGGCTCGAGGGACCTAAATCCCACTGCACTAGTGTCTGACATACTATGTGTGTATGTGTGTGCTCTGTGTGTGTGTGTGTGAGAGAGATACCCCCCCCCCCCCGTATCTCTGCAGGAGCACCCTTAAGGGCTTAGCACCAAAAAACGAGGGGGGAAAAAGGCTCGATGTTTTCCATTCAAACGTCAGCCCAATTTCACACCACCTGAGAGATCTGTGGTGGGGACAAAAGGGGACGGAGAGACTCCAAACACACTGAACGTCACAGAGGTGGGATTATGACATTGAGACTTTTATCTATTACCTCCTATTGTCCCCTCAGCCCTTTCCTCCTGACAAATGGAAAATGTCTGCCTGAGGCTACAGCAAAGAAAAGACCCTCTAGTCTTCCTTATTTGCCTGTTACCCCGTCTGTACAAATTTGCTTGTTTATTGTCTCCTGTCTGTACATAATTTTGTCTCTACTGTACATAATACATGCATTGTCTTTTTATAACTATAATTCGCATTTCACTGTATAATGTCTCTTATAGTGCTGTACTGTGTGTAGTATTTCTCCGTGTTGCTAGGAAGATGCCAATATAGCCGAAGCCAAAATTCCTTGTGTGTGTCAACACACTTGGCCAATAGAACAAAATTCTGATTATGAACCGTGATTCATCTGAGCAGGCAGTTCCAACTGG
Source organism: Sardinella tawilis (assembly GCA_030264315.1). Taxonomy (NCBI): domain Eukaryota; kingdom Metazoa; phylum Chordata; class Actinopteri; order Clupeiformes; family Clupeidae; genus Sardinella; species Sardinella tawilis. Next base: position 15,944 of record JASCQY010111875.1, read on the forward strand.
GCCCTTTTGACATGCGGGCTTTTGTCGGCGCCCATCACAGTCGGTCTGGTTGACAACTGGCCGGTTTCCCAGCGAGGGGTATCGGGGGTTGCCCCGAACCGTCTGTCTCACAAGGGGGCCAGTCAGTAAACTCCTACTAATCGCCCTGGAAAATATTTGCTGGCCGGTGGCACAAAGACGTGATAGACGCACTTCTAGTCACGGTCACACTCTTAAGCAACGATTGGTCCTTGTTGTCATAGATGCATGTGTGTGTGTGTGTGTGTGTGTGTGTGTGAAGGGGTTGCTTCCTGTACATGTCACGGTTGCACAATGCCGTCATCTTCCCCTCGTTCACCCCGGCCATTCTTCACACGGACACACGCAGGTCCATGCTGAGAGAACATTGTGACATTGTGGCAGGGAGGAAATAGAAAAAAAAATCTTTTTGTCCATTCAAGGCCACCATACTGTCCCTGAATATTAGGGTAGACGGAAATATGGCCCTGCCTTGCCCTTAGTGTAAGGTGATGTTGTAATTCATGGTGAAAAACTGATAATGGCATACTGTAAATGCAAAGCCCTCGGTCTACAGTGTAAAAAGTGTGGCAGAATCTCACAACAATCATGCAAGCATGTCTCCTCTTTTGCTACACTGTGTTTCACGCTCCAAGGACAGACAGAGGGGCAAATATAATAATAGGACACAGTCTACAGCATTTCCCACACAGAGACAGAAACAGACTCAACAGACTCAGGTCGCAAAAAGTAACAATCACTGTATGCACCTCTGAGTTTGTGTATGAGTTCAATGGTTGGCTTAGTGTATGTGTCTGTATGTGTATGTGTGTGTGTGTGTGTCTATGAATGAATGACTGTGTGACTGTGTGTGATTGATAGAGAGAGAGAGAGAGAGAGAGAGATAGAGAGAGAGAGAGAGATAGAGAGAGAGAGTATGGGAAGCACAGACAGACGGAAGAAGATAGACGGACAGATATAGAAAGAGGAGGTGAGACGAAGGAGGGAGTGATTAAATGATTGATTGATTGACTGATTGATTGATTGATGGACAGAGTAGGGAGGGACAGGTCTTAAGAGGAGAACTAAATGACTGGGTCAGTTCCTACTGGTGGTAAGAAGACCTGCTGGCAACTGACAAGCCTGCTGTCCAGGAGAGTGGAAAATGGCTGAGCTGAGACGTAGTTTCTTAAAGCGATACTGTCCCATTTTTGGAATTATGCTCATTTTCCACTTCTCCTTGAGTCAAGTAAATGATATTTAC
>JASCQY010112131.1:0-17093 GCA_030264315.1 Sardinella tawilis
ATCACGAGAGGCTCCATTGAATTTAGAGTAGGCTACGAACTTGTGTTGAATTCAGACTTGTGCATAGTAGGATATTTCTGAATGGATTTAGGTTAGCTTCATGTGAAACGGCACACAATCACGTCCTTGAAGCGCTGAAAACCGGGGCAATTTAATAGTGATTGTTGACAACCGGGACATATTCGTGTCCCGACGCATGTTTAGTGGGACGTGGGTCATGACAAGCCAAAACTGGGACTATCCCGGTAAAACCGGGACGTCTGGTCACCCTACTTTAACTATAACTGAGGCCTAAAGCCTAAATCAATCAATAAATGTAATTTTTTCCTCACAAGTGACAGGCTGGAAAAGGAAAAGAAAGAGGAAGAGAATGATATGAGATAAGAGGAAAAAAAGAAAGAAAAATACAAAAAGAAAGAATTGCACATTAAATACTAAAAGGAAAATGCAGAGGAAAACACACTTACATGTAACATCTTTTTTTTTCAATAAATTGTTTCACCACCTTAAATAGTTAACAAGAACACACATCATGGATTGCCTGACGATGTCAAGGCTATACATACAACCCGCGACGCGTCACACAGAGTAGTCTGTACACACCACGCCCCTTTTGAGGGGAAGCGGACGGGTTTGATTGTCATTACTCTCAATGAGAAAGGCCAATAACACACACTGTTTATGTCTATTTTAAAATTCACTGTTGATTCAAATTGTCTACAATCCCAAATGTTGTGAGGAGATATGGTCATGTAACGGACTCATAGTCAAATAAAGTACATTAACAATCTGATTTGTTCACAATATCCCACTACTCACCATATTTGTGGGAATTTACAACAGTTACTTCTGTTTGTAACCTAAAAACAGCAAAACTATGAGTTGAATGATCGGCTAACTCCTAGTTATACATAAATCACTCTCACACCGACCTTGTCTGTCCTTTTATTCAGGTTTGCTTAAAGATGTAATATTTAAGCCTGTATCCGTCACAGTGCTTCCTCGTTAGGATCTCTTATGTCGACCTGGTTTGTTTTCCCCTCAAAAAAAGTTGGAACGTGTCTCCGGGGTCAAGTTCCCGGATGTGCCGGTCTAATGTATGCCAAATGACAGATTTTCTTTCCTGCTCATCAAATTATTCACAGATGGATTGAAATATTTCACAGAATATTTCTATTTCTAAGACAAACTATATTTTTGGTGTTTTTCTCGTAATTCCACAGGCAACTTTGACAGAAGGTGTCTGTAATGTATACAGTTTCATTAGGCTACCTTGAACTTCAACCAAATGCGGCAGTGGTCAAAGACTTGAAAATAATGAAAATAAAAGAGATTGGATGAAACATGACAAGTTAGAGTTATGCACGTGTTGGTATGAATAATGACCGAGTGTTCTTTATGTAAGAGAGGGCATAGGCCACAAGCTACAGCACTGCGCTTGTAGGTTATAATGGAAATGCGACTGAAAAGAAAAAAACGTGGAAACGTATTGCAAAAACCTAGATGGAAAAATGATCATTCCTGACTGTAGCCTATCTTTTGCGTTCTTTACAGATTATAGCCTAATAGCCTGTAAGTGCAAGAATAGCAAAAAAGGTGAACCGACACGGCTGACAACAAACGCAACAAGTGAAATGAACTCCCTCCAACTACAGTAGGCTACTCGTGAAAGATCAGCGGTCAACCTCTAGAGAGAGTCACAAGTTTCAAATACCTTGGAGTCCACATTGCTGAAGACTTGCCATGGACTGTTAACACACAACAAGTTCTGAAGAAGTCCAGACAACGACTCTTCTTTCTCTGTCAGCAAAGGAAATTCAAGGTTTCAACATCAATCTTGAAGGCCTTCTACACTTCTGCTGTTAAGAGTGTGCTCACTGGTAGCATCATCACCTGGTATGGGAACTCCACAGTCAGAGACTGTAGTACTCTGCAGAGAGTAGTACGTTCAGCTGAACGCACAATCAGAACTCAACTCCCTGCCCTGCAAGACATCTATCCCAGAAGAGTACTTCTAAGGGCCAAAAAGATTCTGAATGACTCTTCTCATCCAAATTATGGACTGTTTAAGCCACTGAGATCCAGAAGACGTCTATGTAGTCACAGGGCCAGAACTGAGAGACTCAGGAGAAGCTTCTATCCTCAGGCCATCCGAATCATGAACTCACACTATACTGAAATTGCACGCATTCACTCCTCAGCTCTCACAGACACTTCTTAGCACTTCATACACACACAAGACTGCATGGAAAAAGGAGATCTTGCAACTTTAAATAGACAAGAGAAGACAAAAGGAGAGAGGGAACCTCAGGAGTTATGGCTGAGAGTCAGCAACTTGTGATTAATAGGCTCTGTGCATGGAAGACAAAAAATCCCAGAAGGATATTCGTCTCATGATGCCATTATTTTTCAGGTAGTTAGCTTTTACAATGGTAATCAATTGTAATGAGGCTAATAGCCATGAGCTAATGTTGTGGGTTGGAAGATATGCAATTAAACTGACACTTTTGTTCTAAAAGAAGTCAGACTCGGCGCCACAGGATGCTGCTTTCTGTAGTTTATTGCAGATGTTGGAGAGGTTGGTCCGGACAAGCTCTGCTCTCCCTTTGTTCCGCCAGGGTTTTTAAAGGGGCTTACTTCCTCTCCCTATAGGCAGTGTCATATGAGTTATAAGTGCTTATATGAAATTGCTGACACCACGCTTTTAGGGAAGTGTTGCTTAATAGATTTAGGACTGATAGGCCTGCAAGTTCAAGCTAGCAGGTCACAGCTGGGAGGCCTCACAGACACTGCCTAAGGCTACGCCCTGGAGACCAACCAGACCATGTGCTGAGGCTATGGCAGTTTTCTTAGGGAGAGTAAAGAGCAGGCCCATGACAGGCGAAGTCAAAATCCAGCACTAATTACAAAATTAACCCTAAACTGGCAAGGAATATGAAGATCTATTAGCCTATGTATGAGTAATAGGCTATCAATGTAGCCTGCTGTTCATTGGGAATGAGTACGATCTTGTTTAGTTTCTATGAACCTATTATGAACAAAAGTGGGTCAGAGGTTAATGATAAACGTGTGAAACAATGCAAAAGCTTTTTGACCTTTTACACTATAAAATACATCATGAAGTTAAATAGATTCTTGTCATTTCAGAGCATTGTGTAAAGGCAAACCAGGCAACTTTATACATCCTTACCATTTCATGTGGATTTATCTACATATTTAAAACATGTGAACCAGCGATGATCATTTTTGTGGGGTTCCATTGACTGGTAAGGTAATAAACCAGTTTCACTCTGGTTAGGTTTCGTTTTACAGAGCTTCCTTCACACTGCAAATGCCGTAACGGTGTAATAAAGCAACAGAGGGACTGAAAAGCCCTTCATTCACCCCGGGATGAGCCATTTAACCATCAAAGACACTAAGAAGTTGGTAAATTAAGCTTAACAGTTGCCTAGTATCCCTTTAAATGAAGGAATCATTCAATCAAGGTTATTTTTTATGAAAAGAGGTATGTGTCATATGCCCCATGCCCTCATAATGTGAAAAGTTCAAAGGGTCGTGAAGTGGAATGGACTCATTCTTGTCATTTTTGGAGAATTAAATGAATATAAAATTATGAGGGATTTGTTTGTGAAAAGAGGTTTTGGGTCATAGGCCTATGCCCCGTGCCCCCAGGAGCACATCACAAGTGGCATAATGCAAAAAGGGTTATTAAGTGACATGGATTTCTTTGTTTTTTACATCTGTAAATTAATATAAAATGAAGGTGTGTTTGAGTGAAAAGGGGTTTTGTGTCATATGCCCGATACACTCAAGATCACATCACAAGTGAAGTGTTCTGAAAAAAATATCCAATATCAAAACAACTTTACCACAGTATACAGTATTTGGGTTTATGCTATTTGTGCCTCTGCAGTATAGGCATACTGTTTTATGTAAAAAGAAATACAAAAGTACTGTACAGTTGACATTCATTTATTCATAAAAATATATATTTATATCTATAAAAACAACAATAAAAATGAAACATCATTCAATCTTAACCTGAAGGTTAACAAGTGACAAATCAACAATATGCTGCACAATGTATCAAAAATACCGAAAAGCTGCCAACAATAGAAAAGAAGAATAGAAAATGTCATGAAAGTCACAACTGGATATGAGGTATATCTGAATGCAGTAGGTCATCCATCCTCAGAAGGGATAACTGATCTCTGAGATGCACTGATATACCATCCATTAACACAGAAGATGGCTGAAGACTGAAAAGCCATTTCAAGTACTCTGTATGGCTGGTGAAAGGAAGAAAAAAAAGGGGGGGGGGGGTCAGGCAGTATAGAGAAACTTGCATGTTAACATCAAAGACATTTCTTTCAGCAACCATGGTATTGGGATAAAGAGTACAGTATGTCTTGGTTTACAGATGCTTTTTCTTCTTCAGTTAAACTCTCAGTTAGCCTAATCTCTGGTACAGAAAAGTGCTAATAGGACATTCTGCCAAATGAGTGCCATTTGCTAGTTGAAAACCTTCAAAAATAAACTTTTCAAATTTTTTTTTCACAAAATCTATCAACACACATATTCAAGTATTCAAAAATATTCAGAATATTGTGTGTTAAAATGTACATAATCCCCTGGAATGGCATTCTTCCGGTGGAATCACCCTAATAGTATATAAAAGCCACAATACTGACAGAAGGTACATGTAAACAAGAAACCATTTATTTTATACTTACTTTGTTTGACCCTTCAAGTTGTTCTTCAACCAAAGTTCACATTTTCTCATGAATTCGCTTATACTGTTTAATTATTTGTAGTCCCATGTTCTGTTTTTCCTGTGGAGATTTATTGGATTTTCCCATTCTCTCAGCTTCCTCTCTCAACTCAGTGAGACTGAAGGATCTGTGTTTGCGCTTCTTGTGCTTTGACTGGTGCTTGGTCTTGGATGATTGCTGCTGCCGCTGTTCACTTTTGTCTTTGCTTGATTTCCGATTTAATTGGTGCTCCTTGCCAGATGTCCTTTTCTCTGTTGGCCTTTCAGGAACATCAATTTCTCTGGTTTCACTTTCTGAGTCTGACCGTTTCTTGTATTTGATTGAAATGGGCACAAAGCTGTCCTCCCAACTTTTCTTTATCTTGTCCTTTGCAGATGTATAGTTGGGGGAATATAAAATATCAAGAAGAGGGGGCAAGTCACGGTCACAGTCTGTGTAATACTGTGTCTTTCCACTTGCTTCCTTGAAACTACTCTTTTGGGCTCCATATAACTTAAATGTCATTCTTTTTCTTTTCTTGTCTACATCAGAAGACTTTGGGCTCTCTGTAGAACTTGCTCGATCCAGGTGCAAGTCTGGTGTCTTTGTCATGTCTGCGTCAGAGTGTTGAGAGTAGTTGTTCAACGTGTCCTGGCTTGACTGATCTGACGAAAACAAGACAACTGGCAAGTCCTCAGAATTATCCGAATCTCCAAGTGGTTCGACTTTACATTTCTTGAGGGGTGGAGACTGGCAAGATTGAGATGGATGTTGATGATCATTTTGTTCCTGAGGGTCCCTCCTCTTTCTGCCATCTTTGGGAGGACTAGCTGGCTCTTTTTCAGCAGAATTAGCCATTTGGTTATTTTGGTTTTCTGTCAAGTTTGTCTTTAAGAGAGTCAACGCCTCTTTAATGGAACGGATGGATGGGATCTCTTCTATGGGTGTGGAAATTTTGGCTTGTTTGGTCGTCTCTCCATCTGTCTGACCAGTATGCACTGAGTCCAGCTCAGAATTATCGTCTTCACTGTCAATACAAATGGGAGAGGAGGACATACCGACGTTGTGCACACTGTTATCAGAGTCTGAGTAGAATTCTACTGCTAATGCCTTTAACTCATCCGCTGAGAGCACAGTTATCTGCATTGCCAACACAGGATCAAGACTCTTTGGAGAGCCTTGATCAGAATCACTGGAATGCTCACTGATTAGAATAGGTGATGGTAGTCCATTCTTCGCAGAACTGATCAGATCATGTTGCCGATTGTCAGAGTCAACCATGTCAGTCTCAGAGGACAAAACAGTTAATTCAATATGTGGCATGGTAACACATGGGCTTATTCTACAGTCTTTTTCTTGTTTCACTTGCTTACAGGGTGTAACTGACAATTTACAATCATCTTCAGGCAAATATGTTTTGCAGTCCTTGCTATTACGATCCAGGTTAACAGCATCCTCTGAAGATGAACTTGTTATTGTAAGAGCGTCGGCCCAATCTAATCCCTTTGTGAAACATTGTGTCGAGCTTTTGTTCTCACTTTTCCCAGGTGTTTTGTGTACAGTGTCCCTGAGAGGGTCGGCGGGAGCATGGTTTTGATGTGAATGTCCATAAACACTTCCCACCTGAACCTGAGGGCAGAGATCATCTTCTTTGTCATCCATTCTTGAATCATCTTGTCTGCTGTTCGTGGCAGTGATGGGAATGATCACAATCTGTTTAAGACCATCTTGACTGTCAAGTTTGACATCCTGAGGCTGCACAGCCATGACTGTACAGTTTTCACTGTTGAAGTCTGATTTTGCAACAGATGAGGAGGATGATGATGATAATGGTGATGATAATGATAATGGCAGCTGGGCGTCTTCCTTAGACACACAGTCCTGATTGACAGATCTGGTGTGGATGTCACTGTGCTGTTCCGCTGACTTTATGGTACAATGCGGTGACCCAAAGACTTGTCTCGTAAAATCTGTATCTGCCAGTTCTTTGTCAATATCCAATGACTCATCACCTTTGTTTCTCCATGACGATTTATCCACTTCCATAGCAATGTCTCCATCAAAACAATTAGTAAGAATGGAGCCCATCTGATTGAGATTATTTAAATCCTCCACTTTCATGACATCAAACACAGTCACGTCTTCGTCTACGTCAAATTCTGCAGCCTCCTTCAACACATTTGCAAATGCACCTCCAAGCTCCGTCTCAATATAGTTTTCATAGTTGCCACCCCAGTAAAGATCAAGTATGGCACGGGCAAAATCTGGAGTGTTTCTGGTGGTTTGCTCCTTTATTGCGAAGTCCAAGCCCACCACCAGGTCCCTCGCCATTCTCAGACTGAAAGTCACTACAGGCACACCGAAGAAAACATGTGATTTATCTAACTGTTCACTGTTCTCATCCTTGGAAACATCCTTTTTTTCAGAAGACAGGTTGTTGAGAGGGTTAGAGTTTGAATAGGTGGTAGACTTATCCACGGCATCATCTTCAGGACGACAGCTAACCTCTGATGAAGTCACACCAGGCAAGGTCTTCGTAGCAGCAGCACAGTCAGTGTCAGTCACAGCCTCCTTCGTTTCTATTGCATTTGCAAGAGATTGGAGGTCTTTCATTATCAATTTCACGTGGTCATTGTATTCCTTGTTTTTGTCACCCTCTGCAGGTTGTTTTGATATGGGAGGTACAACTGCAACTGCTCTGTGTATTTGGACAATTCTTTTGGGGGACCCTGACATGATTGGAGCAGTGTAGTCACTACAGTCAATGTTCTGCTCGGTGTTCTGTATGTTGTCTTTGGCAAGTAAATGCACTAGCATTCGATTCCTCTCTAACAAAGATTTGGCACATTTCTCTGCGATGTTTGGTGCATGGTTGTTGTACACAAGTACACCCCTCTGTTGTTGCTGTTGCTTGAGCAATCTCCATTGGGCTGAGTCTACAGGTGAGCTTTGTTGTTGGACAGCTGCACCATGAACAGTCCTGACGTTGGCATGGTTAAGGGCTGTACCTGCATTTCTGCTTGAATTGCTCAAAAAAGCTGGAACAGTTTGGTTGGGATCAACAGAGTTGGGACCCAACATGAGATGAGGAGGCTGTGAAGATCCATTGACTCTTGCCATTGTGGGAAGAAGAAGAAGAGAGGATGTGCTCATGTTACTGGGAGGGGCTGCCAGTGAATGTGTCTGAGAACGAGGAGATTGTAATGTATTCATTGCCAAAGGGACACACAGTGAGCTGGTGGAGCTTGGAGAGGCCAACTTAGGTGAATTGTTTACCAAAGATGGATTGTTCTGATTGGTATTACCAGAGGCCCAGCTTAAAATTGTGTCATGATATGAAGGGGGTGACCGATTCATAGCTGATGAGGCAGGAGCAGAATTGAGTGAGTTTGAAAAGAGAGGTGAGGAAGTCATTGTCTGTGAAGTGGCACTTGAATTTCTCCTTGAAATCTGCCCGCTGATGTTTTGATAGCATGACCTCTGTGATGATGCCTGTGTCAAATTCTGGCCATTCATTTCACTATGAATCCAGTCATTTTGTCTTGGTTGTACTGCATAGCCTTCTGTGTTCAATGTGCTATTTGTCTGGATATTTTGCTGTTCACAATGAACAGAATTTTGTGGATTTAATTGGACCACGTTGTTGTTTCTTTGCTTTACTCTTGTTGTGTTAAAATGCTGTGGGCTTTGCACATGTCCATAATTGCCTTGGGTTGAAGTATATTGTAGATTCTGATTTTGAGTTTGGGCCTGTTTGCTTGCTTGCACCAACTGCCGCACCTGACAAGAATAAGGGTATCTGTTGTGATTATTCAGGCTAACAGTAACATTTTGATAGCTTGACTGCTGAAATGGTACTGTCTGTGCGTGAGAAGATGTATTGGCACTTTGATTATGAACAGCGGTCTGTGGTTGGCCATTTGACATTTGAAAATTTCCATTTGGCACAATGATGTTCATATTAGTCTGTGAGTTGCTTGAACACCAGACCTGTGTTGTTTCTCTAGGCTTGTTTTGTTCCAAAAAACGTTGTGTGTTGTTCATCACATGCATAGTCTGTGCTGGTCCTGATGACTGTATGTGTGTGGAATGTGCCACAGCTCCTTGATGTGGCTGTACCATCTGCATATTCTGAGCACTAGCCGGCAGAATGTTGTATCCATGGGAACTGCCCAAAGTTTGGGCTGATGTTGGTACTGCAGGAGAGTTCACAGACTTCTGATTTAATGTTGACATACCATAAGATCCATCTCCATGGCAATTAGCTTGAGAGGCATATATTCCATGCTGTGAGGAAACTGGATTATGACTAGGTGCACAAGGGCCCTGATAGTTTGAGTTGGAACTTGAAGTTTGGTTTCCACTGAGCTGAGCAAAATGGTTGTGGCTGGCACCATAGCCGTGATGTACCTGGTACAGCTGGGTCTCTTGGCAGGATTGAGGATACATGGTGGCACAGTCATGGGTTCTGTGCAATAACTGTCATGTCTGAGAAAAGGAAACAGAAATTCAATATATGCTCACATCTACACTCGATTACAGACATTGTTACAAGGCTACTTGTGCAGAAAAACTGGACTGATAATGAGAGATACATTATTAATTTATCCCTAAGGAAAATCAAACCAGGTACAGTTAAAACAAACTTGCACAACATACAATGCCCAAGCAAAAAAGTAGACTGATTTCAAAGAAACATCCAAAATGTTTTCAGTTGCAGTTGCAGTGGCAGTCAATGGTCACAGCCTGCACCTACAGCGGCAGGAGGGTGAGCTACATTTACAGCGTAAATGCGGTTTCCAAACGGCGTTATGCACCTCTATCTGGGCCAAGTCCACTCCAAAACATGTATACATCACGCTTACTGCTATGCAATACGCTTAATGCTGCGCCGGACGCCGGACAGGGCATTACAATCCGAACTGTTCCGCCTAGTCTAGTCACCCTATTCTGCAAACGTAATGCGCTCCAACTAAATGGGAGTTTTCAACATAGGGGACAAATAATGTGAAAATGCGCAATCTAAGCTTTCCGGTCATGTCACGAGTTGTTATAATGAATAGTTTGGAGGAAAATTTACTTCCAGTGTAGGCTACATGAAACCTACAGTGTTCGTTGCTATAGACTGCCTATATAATGAGCCATTTATAAATGCTCCAGTTTAGCAATCGGATAGCATATCTCTGCAGTCTCCAATATATGGAAAGATTTTTTTTATTTAAATAAAGCCACATAGGTTTACTAGTGAGTTGATAGATATTTCTTAACATCTCAGCAAGCTATTAAATAGGCCTACCAACTCACAGGCTTGTTTAGATGCATAAAGAAAAAAAGAACATCTAGGGGTCTGAAAAGCAATAGGGATGTATACGTATACGCTCTAGTGGGAATGGTTCAGAAACAGGCCTCGAGTGCTGAGCAACCTGGTTGTATAATGTTTTTTCCCCCTTCTTTTAAATTCTACATTGAATGGCGCTGCTCACTGATGTTTTTGCCCTCAGCGAAACCTTCAAGGCAGCGCTCCCTGCAAGGCACAACCCTATCCCTAACCCTAAATGGATAGGCTATTCTGCCGCCTGGTTCCATCCAGGCAGCGCTGGCTGCGGCGATTAAGTTAAAGGGTGACATCATGTTTACAGCATAACCTATGCATACTGAGAAAGTGCCCTCCGGGCGAATATTGTGCACAAATCAACCATCCTACCCAGGCAGTTTCAGCTGCTGCCATTGTAGGACTGTGTTCTGAAGTGTCTTTGCATTTGCCTAGGTAGGCTATTTCCAGTTACCTTTTGAGCCATGTCCTACTTAAAAATCCACTTCTACAGTGGATGCGTGCTATACAGATTTTCTCGTGATTGATGAATTGGGACAACATGCCAATTTATGGCAATGTAACAAAAACTTAAGGGGACATTCGGCGCTTAAGAGCACCGCTAAAATAGTTTAGGTCACTGAAACAGCGTTCATCAAGCGACAGGCAAGACGAAACACCACTACAGCAAAACCTTCCACCACCACATGTATAATGACCTCTCAGCAGCAACAATATTATCCCCGAATTGGAATGACACCAAACTATTTCATCTGGTATGAGCTATACCCAATTCAACAACTCATACATAATAAACGGAAAATCCTAGATGTAAAGCGCAGGATAGTTCCTATCAGTATTTCTAGTAAATGCGTTAGGCTATGTCTTTGGTCACTGACTTGCAGTAGATAAATGAAGCAGTACCGGCGTTTGATTATGAGACATTTTAAGATAGATGCGTTAACATGCATTTGGTTAAGTAGGCTACAGCATGCTTGAAGCCAACGCTGTGCGCTGTTTTTTTTTTTTTTTTTTACGAACGGAACCATTGCAGCATTATTTGCAGAATCGGTATGCGCCTAAGAATAATTAATGTAGGCTATGTCTGACAAACGCTACATTGCAAAATACTTTGATATGTTTCTACTTACGTTTTCTTCCATCTGACGTTGTCTCCACTCTTGGGCACTTCTCCAGTCTTTAGTCACAGTCTGAGCATGGACCGCAACTACAACTAGTTTTAAAATGAAAGCTTCAGAAAGTACACGCCCAAAATAATCAGGCCCGCCTACTGACAAACGGGCCCGTTGAGATGTCCCCGGCTGCGGACTTGCATTGGCCTATTGATGGTTCACACTTAACGGCTTTTTATCACTAATGATTCATTGTGTGGTAACTTGCCAAGAATGTGTTAAAATATTCAAGTTTGTAACACCTTGTGGAAGGTGTGCTCCTCAAAACACACTGTCTGTGGTATTTCTGTCGTGGGTCATTCTTGGATAGGCTACTTTAACTTCTATATTTTTTTTTATCTCTCCCTCTTCAGTTGAGAGAAATACAAACAGTGTCACAATGTTCCATTCTGTCTGAGGATGTAGGCTGAGAGAATCTCTCTTAGTAGGCTACATGGACCTCATTACTGAAAATCATGTAGGTACAGACACACACACACACACACACACACACACACACACACACACACACACACACACACACACACACACAAAAGACACTATTTGTTTATTTGAGGAGCAAAAAACACAAGAATTTCACCCTCTTAAATATTTGCATAAATTAAAGACTTGAATCCTGGACAATTAAAGGCACACTATGCAAGCCTCCCCCTACAGGCAGTGATTTATTTAAAATATAGCAACAAGATTGTACATTCTACATACACCAATTAATGGGAATTACTCTTCAGACCAAAGCATACAAACCAACAATGATCATTTTTGGAGTTACGTTGACTAATAAGGTAATAAACGCGATTTCAGCTTAATTTTGGCTTTAGTTTTGCTTTGCCCTATGGGCACAGGGCGACACTGATAGATTAACCTAAAAACGTTGAATAGTGTAAAATAAGAGTACTTATGAACATCCTGACTCATTAATTAATCATACTAGTACTACTACTGCAACCACCACCAATAATAAAGAATTTCGCACAAATTATGTTTTGTAAGCAACAATTTATTTTTCCACAATGAAAGAAGTAGTTATAAGATCTGAGTGACGGGACAATCCTCAGCATTGTCCAGAAAGAGTGTCTGGAACATGTGGTTGTAGAAGTCCGGGTGGTACTTGCAGGCACGCTCACAGTCAGGACTGAAGTTGACCTCCAGGATCTGTGGTCTCATAATTCGCTCGCCTAATTATGTAAAGTCAGGGAATAATACGTTTTTTTCATTACCACAAGCTATTCTATACATACAAAATAACAAGCAGGTAATTGGTAAAGGCAGCTGTTAGAACACTTTTACAAACAATGTGGTGCTCTGTACAATCATTGTTTGCTTTTGTCCAAACAAACAAATTATATGAACTGAATGTCAAAGCCATCACTTATACTGTGACTGTAAATGAAAGTCTGTAGTCAGGAAGTTAAGGTTCATAAAATTTTGGCATTTTGCAGCTCATTCAACATGGCTTATTTGTAAAATTGATAGAGCATTCTCAAAATGTTTAGAACGGGGGAGGGGGGGCAAAGACAAAGCAGGGAAGGCTTCAGGGAACTAACTTACAGCACTTATACTTCTTTGCATAAGATGTTAAAGTCAGAATCAGACAGACTAGGTTTTCCTGTAACACACTAAAACAACTATAGTGCTGTGCAGAAGTTTGTGAGCGCCTTTGAGTTACTCATCTTTTCTAATGTTTTTTATTTCATTTTTTTTTGCATTGTTCGATTGGATCATAAAATGTGAACTAATTTTCATAAGCATAACGAAGTGTGCTGACACTCAAGTGTGCACACTCAACCAGATCTGTCGAGGAATCAGTATAATGCTAAATCCAATCCAGAGGAGAGAGATTTTAAAGCTGTTTGGAGTGTTACCTTGTTCGGTTTTGTCCCACTTCAGCATCAGGTCGATGGCGTAGATGGCCCTGGAGGAGGGATAGTCGCCTATGCCATAGGGGGCAGGGCGGGAGGTAGCAGCCTGGAACAACTCCCCAAAGGCTGCAAAGATATCTGCCTGTGGATTTAAACACACACACACACACACACACACACACACACACATACATACGTTCGTTAATTAAATAACATTAAACTGAGATGAGAGACAGATTGCATATATCTGTTCTTAGAGAGTGAAACTAAATTTTTCAGGAGTTTGATCTGGGGTTATACAGTAGTTTGAATAGGCTACTTGAGTGAAGTGATGATGTAACTGATGTAACTGCCCAGTCAGGTTACTTAAAAACCAACTGGCTAAATAACATACATGTTGACGATTACAAGTCAGTGCATCTTCACTCAAAAACAGTTCTGAATCAGTTTATTGGCCAAATTCCGTTTATGTCAATAAAGTGTTTACAAGCAAGTAGAATGTCACCTTTAGAGCATACTGTAGGCCTATGCGCAAACGGTTTACTAGTAAACTAAATATGGCAATTTTCGGTTTAGTCCAATCGGAAAAAGATGTTTATAAGACAGGCATATTCAGTTTATTCTCAGCAAAATGATTCAAAACCGTTTACTGGCTGCATGGAAATGCACTGATCGTAGAATAAGACATTAAACCAAGAGGTGTGTGATTATGCATCTCATATTTTTCACACACATCTAAGCAACTTCACAGCTACACAATGGCCCATTTCCAATGTCTTTCACTGGCAATTAACAGCGTCTAAATGTCCAGCAATGTGCTGGGTGATGGTGCATGCATTATTCAGAGACAAGTGTGAATGGGGTAGTCGGGAGAGACAAAAGTAGCATCAGGGTAAGTGCGCACATCCAATATTACGTCAACAGGTGCTGGATCAAAAATAAACATGTCAGACAAAGTAAAGGGATCTATGTACACTGTTTTTGTTCCCAGTTTATCGAGCACAATGTTTTGACCCGCTCGGAACATTGTGCTTGACAAACTGGGAGCAGAAACAGTGTGTGGAGATTCCTTTGCTTTGTCTGACAGTCTGGAGAGAAGCATGCATATGGGTACAGAGCAATAGAGAGCTGCAGAAAAGCACAACAGGCCCATTTCAGAGTTGACCTTTTGGAAAAAGCATGCACACACCCACACACACTAAGCAATGCTTTAATTCTTTCCTGTACACTCTACCAAAAAAAAAAAAAAAAAAATCAGCACATGAGCAAATGTACCTCAACTTGTTTCCAGGGATATTCTGAGTACTGCTTTTCAAACATGGGAATGAACTCATCATAATGAACCTATGGAAGAAAAGTAATAACAAGTTATTGAAACTTGATAGTTATTGAAACTTAATAAGTTATTGAAACTTGATATTATAATACATACTGTAGATTTTTCAGATCAGAATATGACACAATGGTTGAAGAGTGTTTTATACATAGTCTACATGCATGATACATACCGGTACATGCATAATTGTTACAATTAGTTAAACATCTCTAGTCCTGGTGGACATACATGTATACTTTACCAGTCCCACTCAGTATCATGGTGCATTTATTTTCAGAGCCAGCAACTTGATTGTGCAGTTGGAGCCACAGGGTGACATCATGATTACAACGTTTATGGTTTGTTTATGTGTCAAGACAAACAATAACAAAGATGTAGCATATCTTGAGGAGATACTATAACTGAATGTTACATAATAAACTGGGTCATGTGTTCACAAATTGCTTGACATCACTGACCACATCATTCATTTCATAGGCCAGTTCAAAAGTCATTACTGATACCTTAAGCAGTAGACTAGCCTGGCTGTGACAAAAGCTCATATGAGAGAAGCCGGTGCAGCACAGATGTCTTCTTATTTTTAAACTTTTTTATTTATCAAGGTGCATAACACATGACTAATGTTTCGATGTCGTTACATCTTCATCAGAGTCCTTAGTGAAATGGGTGCGGGAGCCTGTTAGTCATGTGTTATGCACCTTGATAAATAAAAAAGTTTAAAAATAAGACATCTGTGCTGCACAGGCTTCTCTCTACTGTCTGCATTACCCTGTCCTGCCTTGGTTGCACCGTATTGTCTGCAGAAGCGCGGAGATCGTTCTCCTTTGTTCTAAAAGCTCATATGAGCTTAGTCTGGCAAACCTCACCTATTAACTGCCTTCTGAGAGGCAGAATCTGATGTTAACTTGTTAAGCCCGCCTCCTTCACCCTGGAGTAAAAGCTTGATTCTAATTGGTGCCTGAAATTCTGTGACAGGAAATGCAGTAAATAGGCTGCTTGGCCATACTGACTTTAACGCAAAATTTTGTGTCGCGTCATAGGAAGTATGGGCAAGACCAGGCTAGCAGTAGACCTGTTCCAATTTGGGAATATGTCGAGACGTCAAGAATAATTTTCCCTTCTTTTCCCTTCTTCTGACTAATGATCGTTTACAGTACATGAAAAAAAAACTATGGCAGCACATCATCTCTCTGGACTCAATGCCATGGTCTGTATTTTTGTGTTTTGTGTTGTGCATTTAGTGTCACAGATTTGTCGTGCTTCGTAGTATTATGGTTATTTCCTGTATGTCCTCTTCCTGGTCATGTGCCTTGTATGTCTGTTCCCTGTCACCATGTGCTTCTGTGTTCCCACCCCTTGTGTCCTTCCTGGTCTGTCATGTCTTCTGAATCATTTCCTGTTCATTGTCTTAATTGTCTCTCACCTGTATTCAGTTACCTTGTTAGTCTTGTATTTAAACCTTGTCCTAGTGTGTGTGCTTTCTGGTTCACTGTCGTCTCGTCCCTGATCTGTAAGTTTGGTTAGTGTCCCTAGTGTCTAGTCCTCTGCTATTTATTCTGGTCAGGTCTTTGTCTTGTGTTTTTTACGTTTCAAGTGTTCTCGTTTGAAGAGCTGTTTTCTGTTTGTGGATCTTTGTTGGAGAACTCGGCTCTCTTGTTTAGTTTTTCCTCATTAAATCAAACTCTTCAATTGAACCCTGGTTCCACCTCTGCTTTTGGGTCCAAAACCTTAGACCTGGCTTCCCGGCCGTGACACTCTGATAATGCTTTCACACAAAAAATGAGGCCCCTTACCTGCTTAAGCACAACTCCCTCCGCATAATTCATAACAGTGAAGTGCTTCTGATAGTCATCAAAGGTGTCGAGGGAGAACGGCCTGAGAAGAGGATATACAGGGGTGAGGGGGAGGGCAAGGATGAGGTCAGCACAGAGATGGTCAAGGGGAAGATCGTGGTGGTAGTGGGGGTGGTGGTGGGGTTGTGGGGAGAGGAGAGGATGGGATAAGGATATAAATAGTTAAGGGGAAGATTGTGGTGTGTGTGTGTTTGGGGGGGGGGGGGGGGGGTGTGTTTGAATGGGCCCAGTGTGGGGGAGGGGAACGAAGGAGAGCGACCGCAACAGTCAGCGTGCCATCTACTTCCCATAGCAGTACTAATGACCATTTTGTTTTTCACAGAGCCTTTTTTGGACCATTTGTTTTAATTTAAATGATTTTGATGAGTTTTATTTTTAAATCTGTATATAAAATTTCCAGACATAAATTATTTTTTAATTCACTTGATGAATTAGGATAAGAGGAAATTTACCAATTTACCAGTAACAGTTTAAAAAAAAAAACTACAACATCTTGAACAAATGCGCTATATACAAGCATGCAAACAAACATGTGGTCAAAAAAGAGAGAGCCTCGGAGTGGAGGTCAACCATGGTTCGAGTTACTGCATACTGGACTTGAGAAGTTTGAGAAACACTGCCTGGACGAAAACAACAAGGCCACTGCACCTCTTAGTTGAGGGTACATTAGACAGTGAGGGATAATTTACAAGGATACAAGGATTTTATTGGTCACATGCATATGATTACTGCTGTAAAAAATGCAGTGAAATGAAAACAGTTTCTTCGCCAGTTGTGCTTAAAAAAA
>JASCQY010112172.1:2500-17081 GCA_030264315.1 Sardinella tawilis
AATTAGACAGCCGCCTAATTCCATATTCATTTTTCTCCTTCTAATACAGGGATATTACAAGATTTCATCATCCGATTCCATTCCCTGACTGTGTGCTCATAAAAGCCTGACTTAGATTGAGTCGTTTGCCAAAACAGTCCGAAAGCCAATCAACTAGTGGGTGATTTTGCCATAAATCAAAACTACGGAAGAAATTCTAGAGTCATGTATGGGGACATCACTGCCACACACTCACACACACACACACACACACACACACACACACACACACACACACATACAGATACACACACACACACACACGCACACCTTCTCTTTTCGCCTGCTTTCACTGTGTCCTCTCAGTGTGTAGCTTTCTTTACCCAGACCCTCTTGCAAGTGCAGCGAGAGAGCAGCCTTCACAGACAAGGCCCCACGTGGAAGTGAGAAAAACAGCCTCAGGCCACCCTCCACTCTCTATAGACAGGGCCAAGGGAAACCCGTCTGGCCCATCTCTCATAAGGCAATAAGAGGGCCCTTCCCCATCCATTTAAATGGATGTTAACTCCGTTAGCCTGCAGAACTGACATCCGGAAGATATAAAAACGATCATCAATTTCATCGCGCCCTCGGGCAAGATCATGGGATAGCACTTCAGACACAGGAGATGAAAGAAGGAAACTATAACCACAGCAAAAACAGAGGGTTAAGGGAGGACAAGACAGAGTGCAAAGTCAGAGAGAGAAAGAAAGACAGAGAGACAAAAAAATGTGTGTGTGTGTGTGTGTGTGTGTCTGCACTAGGTACTGAAAGGATTGATACCTTCACCAACAGCACCCTCTTTTGGCAAAGCAATGCTGCTGAGACCACCAAAATATTTCTTCATTCGCATACAGTATGTGCATCCTGTGTATCATCTAACAGTATCAGGGAAGTGACTACAGTTTGCTGTATGTCATGGTATCCGCTGACACTGTGCGATTCCTAATTACCTTGTGTTAACTACCATAGTTGTCAGGAAGCTTGTTCATTTATCTAACTTACTGTCGCTTCTGCACAGCACTGTACATTTTACAGATGACAGGCTGGTGATTGGTATGTGGACTAAATGATAGTCAAAGAGCGGACCTGTTTGGGAGAGGTGGTTCCGTCATCAAAACAATGATGTAATGCTGTTTACTGTTAAGCTAGTGGTTGTCTGAGTGTGATCTAAGATGTGATGATGTTTTGTGATGATAACCCGACTGGGTCTCACCTGTTTGGTAGTGATCCTGTAGGAGGTTAAGTCTTACCTAAAATGTGGTGCTGTTCGGTAGTGACCTGGTAGGAGGTTAAGTCTTACCTGAGATGTGGTGCTGTTTGGTGGTGACCCGGTTGCTGCCCTGGATGCTGCAGCAGAGGTAGAGCATGGCCAGCATGGTCAGGATCATGACCAGACTCTGGAGGAGCAGAGTCAGCTCAAACTGCTTCCCTATCCTGCATAGACACACAGAGGTTAGTCATATGCACAGTCACCAGTTGCAGACACACACAAGCAAAACAGCATGTGACTCATGCTATGGCTGTCTGTTTTTGTGCTAGCACCTCAATGAGATAGATGGCAATGTTGCTTGCTCCTTCATTAATTGTTATTACATGACTTATAACTGTAGAAGGATATGTTTTATGTTGAAATGTAATGCTTTTTTTTTTAAAAAAAGAAAAAATATATTTTCAATATTTTCCACAGCCTAACCTGACTAAATCTGACATGTAATTCATTCATTTGAATTGTAAACTGTCAAAGGCTTTTAAAGGCAGAGACGAAAGTTCCCTCACCGGATCCAAAGAGTATCAATTATTATTATTATTATGACAAGTTCTCCTGGAGTGCTGTCAGGTGAGGCCTCACCAGAAGAAGATGCGCAGGATGTTGGCGATGAGCAGCACAAGGCAGACCCGTGTGGAGAAGCCCTCTGTGTTGCCAGTGCGCTGGATCTCCTGGTACTGGGGCACGTAGGGCACGGCCCCGCCGAAGACCATCACGCTGGAGGCCAGCCATGACAGTAGCCCCCACGATGCCTCCGCATCCTCCTCGTGCATATCCAAACCCCCGTCCATGCTGTAGTCTTGAAATGCCCACTCCTTCTTAGTGCTTAGTCCTCATGGTTAGGAGCACTGTAGACTGACAGAGACACAACAGAAGATATGTTTAGCCCATAGTATTATATTCTCTTCTTACTGAGAGACCCAGGAGATAAGGAGCAGATAAAAACAACAATTTACAAACCATAGATAAGTTTGCAATCAGAGTGAACTGATCGTTTTGGAATGTATCTTTCTCAAAAAGCCTCCCTGATGTTCTAGAACATGATGAAGTGACTAGCAAGTAGTAACTGTTACCAGTAACTGAAATGTTTCCCTACAAGGCCATTTTGTCCACTAACCCTTTCCAATCAACATTCTTCACGGTTTAAAAGGGTAATACAGGTCAAAGTTGACCCAGTGCTCCCCTTCTTGAACCATTCTTTGCTTTACTTGCCCTTCATGAGGCATTCCTTGCATTACTACTTTTACCCTCAACAGAATAAACATATCATTTCTAAGGATTTTCAGATTCCCACTTGGCTTGGCTTGGCTACTTAGCTTAGCTAGGGCAGTATGGTAGACATTTGAAAGTCAGTGATTGCCATCCACTGGTTGTTTTCTTAATTTAGCCAACAGCTGATTAAGTTTGTATAAAGAAGACACACAAAATAACGGATGAATAACTCCCCTGCCTGTGAGAAAAGGGTATGCTAACTCATATGTGCAACAGGCATTTGGTTTGGAGTTTGGAGTTTTAAGAGACTGCATCTTTAAACTGTTAAAATATTAGCCTAATGGCGCATTGAAAATGAGAGTGAGGGTCTTGCACAGTGCACGTAAGACAAGGATAACAAGACAACCAGGGTGAAAATATTTTGTTCTTTTAAATGGTTCCTTCTCAATCAGCGGTGTTACGCACGCCTTATTACCCTAGTTCTGCGTAATTACCCTGTGGAACGGACTAATATAGCATAGTTCACGTCTAGTGTCAATACAGCCTACGATGCAGTCTGCTTTGGGAAAGGTGTGTGTATACAGTAGCCCAAAGTGGCACTGGAATATCCTGATCTTGCATAACTCCCGAATTCCGCAGGGGGGTTGGCCTGTCCCGTCGACGTACACGCCTCAATCCTCCCTTTGTTTCAAAGATGTGAGGGCTACATCCACACCTTTAAACAAACCAAATTCCAGAAAATGGTTGCAGAGGAGTTTGCAGGTCGTTTCTCGTTAAATATGTCTGCCCTGGGACAGGCTACATCGGTGGGAAAGAGAACAGCGGATGCCCTACGAAAATAAGAAACTGGAAGCAGTTGTGAAGTATAACGTTAATCCCAAGAGTAATCGATCCTTCTCTAAGAATAGTAACTCATCGAAATTCCTTGGCCGAGAGACTGCACCTGGCGACATAAGGTTGTCCTTGGAACAACTTGCCTACCGCCTATGCAAGAAAAAAACGATATATTTCGTACTCGACCGAGAGGAGGAAGGCAGTGATTTACATGGTATTGATGAAAGTCTGCATACACTACAGAATACACTGGGTTCACGTGGCGCACGAGGCGATAGGTTTACAGTATAGTATCATGGTTTAGGCTTATCTATTCCAAAACATCGAACATCAGATCATGCCATTTGGTAACTGGACTACATCAACATGCACGGATAGTTATGTGTGTAGCTGCCCACGACACAGGTTTAGGCAAGCAACACATTCTGATCCAGCTCCAAAAACACCATGTGCTACTGTACGCTTCCAATACTTAATTAAAAGTGTATCCGTTGCTGGAGTAAAACTGTTTTGACACAAGGCGGATGAACAGTACAAGGTAAAACGAAGCTATACATTTTAAACTACGGCCAGTAACCAGTTTTATCTGACGCTAGCCAGACTTAAAGTGAGACTTACCTTCTTACAGGCACAGTTTCTTTTGACAACTCGTACTACGTCAAAGTTGGGCTTGACCTAACAAGCAACCACACCATCAGCATGTAAGAAGAGCTTCGTTAAGGACGGTGAATGAGAGATAGAGACTAGGCTACATTTGAAGTGGAGTCATAACATGAGCCTATTGTAAACACTTGTAAAATTTGTGCAATTCTTTAGTTGATCATGCAAAATGGCCAGAAAGCACTGGCACCATGGGTCCAAGGGTTTAACACATTAATATAGCTTGATATTTTCAGAATGAGCAAATAGTTATTGGTTGCTTGAGTTGAAGAACACAGAGTAGCCTGTAATATTGTTTATTGTTTGTATTTAATATTGTTTTAGGTTAGATCCCTTATATAGCAAGTTTCTTTTTTGCGTCTAGTTTCATATTTCCAAGATATGCAAAATAGTACTCTGAAAACAACTAAATACGTTTTTCCAGACTCAAGCATAAAATGTCAAATGTCATATCACTTAACAGCAGAATTATTTATAAGCCTGGCTTTATTCTAACAATACAATTCTCTTCAGAACATTGTTGTGGAAAGTAACTCATTCACAGATACATTGTTGCCAGTATGTAGTCTCGCGAGATATCACGGAAACGAGTTTTGCTCATCAGCTGTTGTGGTTGCTGTGGACTCGGAGCTTTGGCGTTGATGGTAGCTGGTGTCACATTGGCGACAACTTTCCTCGTAAACTCCTAATTATCGGTTTAGTAACTTGTTGAATCAAGGATGGAAAAATCAGGGGGCGATACAGATCCGAAGTCTGCCCAGGATCTTACTGCAGTGGTATGTCTAGAGATGCTTGCTAGCTATCGATAGCTTGTATAGCTAACGTTAGTTGGAAATATTTAGCACTGGTGAGCTAACCAGCTTGGCACGTTATTCACAAATCTAACAAAGATCACAGTTATTATATATCGATGATCACTGTAGTGACATTGTGGTTGCTTAGGCACGAGAGTAAAGCTCAACGGTAAATCCCAGTGATATCCTTTTAAACCTCCTCTGCATGGCTAGGCTTCAGTTAATTAGCTTAGCGGTTTATCTCATAAGCCACATATCGTTTGGTAACGTTACGTCGATATTTGGCGTGAAATGCCAAATGAGTGCTGGTTAAGAGCTGCGCCTGTGAATATCTAACCTCTTTTGTCACCGTTTGGCAAACTCACTTGCTTTTTGGTAACATGCGGACCTGTCTGTAGAGCTAGGTTACTTGCCTTTCTTCCATGGATGTGTGCTGCCTTTCGGTAGTTGATACCTAACATTAACGTAAATCCCTCTCCCCGCTGTTTCTTTGCAGGTTCAGACGTTGCTTCAGCAGATGCAAGACAAGTTCCAGACTATGTCAGACCAAATTATTGGCAGAAATATCCTTTTTTTTTATCTGGGCCTGGGGCCTTCCTCGGCAACATACCTCTGGCCACTGGGACAGGCGTAACGTTAGGTCGTCCTTGGCTACTGTAAATCATAACTACACCTGAAGAAAATTAAGCAACAAGACTCGTATCGCAATAATGGATCATATGAGGCACTTGTGTCACTTGAAAATTATTTGGCAAATGCAGAGACTAGACAATGGAATTATAGGCCAGGTAAAGAGACTCGGTCAGTAATGACAAGAGTTTGTAGTCAAAGCCAAATTCTGTTTTAACCTAACATATATCAAATTGGACTATGTTTTTTTTTATAGGAGACAAAGCGATCTCATGAAATTGCCCTGAATATTAAGAAGAATGGTCCTGATTGGAATTTTGGGGTCGATGGTTTTCCCAAGGAATGTAATGTGAAGTTAAAAATGTGAAGGCTAGCCATCAACGGTATTTAAAGGTAGAAATGGATGAGAATTGGTGAGCAGATTACTCAGACAGAGATTGAGCCTCGTTCCTAGACTGAAATACAACGTCTAAAAAATAGTTTTTATTCTAGGGCTTGGTTTGCTTCTTGGGAAACTGATTATAGCCATAGGGACAAACCTTTGTAAGTTAAAGGTGAACTATGAGATCCTGCGTGATTTCACTTCTGTTGACGTTCCGCATACGTCAAAATAGCAAACAAAACGCTACTCTTACTTTGCTACTTCGCTTACTGCCCCCCATCCCCACCCATATGAACATGCTCACTAACTCCCACCCCTCCCCTAACCATCTTGTTGGTGTTCAGCTAAAACGTGGTTTGTTTTGTTTTGGTGAGCAGCCTGTGCCCCTAGTGTTTGAGGTGTGCAGCTCCTGTGTTGTCTCCAAGACCGGCCTTGTTCACAATGTATTCATTCAGGGGGCAGGCAGCAAGCTGATCAAGGGGAGGAAAAACTGAAATTGTGCTAAAAACCATGCAAGATCTCATAGTCCACTTTTAAAGGAGAAGTTTGGTGTGAATCAATCCATAGAGGTGACTGTATGCTGTCTATAGCAAAAAGAACCAGAACATTTGATGCAACCTAGACCGAGTAACAAATAACTACAGTAATAGGACTGTTACCTGTGTTGTGGCTAAACCATATGATGAGGATAGCCTGTGGCTTGATGGGGAAAGAGAAGGCAGATGTGGCTGAGACTGATGCGGGCATGTGACAATAACATGGTCACTTGGTTGGTTGAAGGTTAAGCACACACACTGTTACACTGATGTTCCTTAATGTGTCCCACTCGATGAGATGAGCACGCGTATCGATGACCTAGAGAAGAACATCGCCGATCTCATGACTCAGGCTGGCGTGGAGGAGGGCGAGGGAGAAGACAAGCCGAAAGAAGAGGAGGCAGCAGCATCCTAAAGTATGTCCAGAGTTAAAGGGATACACCGGCGGACTCCGACTGTATGCTGTATGACTCGTGCTCATGCAGACCAACATTTTGGCAGAGACAATTTTACGTTAGTCGCTCCCAGCCGGAGTTAGGGCACCAACAATACTCTCTATGCTCGAGTTCATGCGTAGAGACCCTGATAATACTCGGTAGGAAGTTTCATGTGATTTGAATCTTCTAAGTGGTTTAAAAATAGCATGTTGGTGCATCTGCTAGAGTGCTGGATCACTCCCATTAACACGCTATGAGGCTAGAACAGAGAAGAGTGCCCTAACTCCAGCTGGGAGCGATTGATGTAAAATTGTCTCTGCAAGAATGTTGGTCTGCATGAGCACGAGTCATACATACAGCCTGCAATAGTAGTCCGCCAGTGTATCCCTTTTATGTTTTTCTTTTCTTTTCTTTTTTTTCGACAAACTGCTTGATGGTGGGGAAGACGGGGTGTGTGGGACTTTCAGAACACATTTAGTAAAATTCACTTCAAAAGTTTAAAGATAAAATGCTTTGAGGTAATAGTTTGGCTTTGGAAATATGTTCTATGATAATGGAAAATAGGAAAATGAATGCCTTAGCATCAACTGTAGACATCAATTTCATCAGTCCTCTGTAGGGACATGGATTTTGGGTTGAAAACGACAAGAAAGGATTTAAATTTGAAAGGGCTGCAAAGTTTTAGACTTTCACATGTATAACTGAATATTAATAACTTGAGTACAGCTGATAAGTCAGCTGAAGCTAAGATGTTAGCCAAGATATTGATATTTGTTAAACTTCTTGCTGCATTTAAACTTGTTTTGTGTTAGAAGCCTTTGCTTATTCTTGAATCTCATTGATCACAGCTTCACCTTTTCTCAAATGTATTTTGTGCATTAAAAAGAGCCACTCCATACACATTTTGAAAAATGTGTTGTGTGTCAGATAAGGCTTCTCTTTGAGATGAATGGGATCACAGACTCTCTATGAAGCATGTCTTACATGGACTGAAAATCAAGACTTCACTCTCCCATTCTCCTTTTTTGTAACAGGATGCCAAGAACAGAAAAACTTCAGAAAACACAGGCAGCACACTTCAAGAGCAGTCAACTTTTTTTTGAAAGAAAGTACTGAACATATTGATTTTTTGAAGTGTTTTGTGAAGTGCTTTTTATATTACCTTGTGATAATGTTTTTTTTTTGTGTGTGTGTGACACTGAATTAACTTTCTTGTGTGAGCGTGAGTTGATCAATAGTCTTCCCGACAAACTTTTGTAAACCCTCTGCAAAAAAAATGCTGATCCATAGAAACTCTAGTTCCTTAAAACACCTTCTGTGCCAAGAATAAGTCATTCCACTTTCTGTAGATTGCGTGGTATTAAAGTAGTTTTGTACAAAACGACTGGAGTCATTTCTGCCAGTGGGATCAATGCTTCAACACACAGTGTCTGAATGGCTTACCAAGTGAGGTATGTACAGTATTGGGCGTTTTGCTAAAGAAAGATTTAGTGGGTGTTACTGTTTAAGTCTTCAAATTCTACTTGCTCCACACACATTATTACGCTTGTGTGCTCCTGATCTTGCAATCCCTGTTCGCATGGCAGTCATTGCAAAAGGGTAATGGTCTTTCTGCTGAGGCTCCTGAACGGAGATTGAGGTAAAACGCTATTAGTGTGTAACTGTGTGGGGATGGGATTTTAAATAATTTAAAGTTCAGCGTACCCTAGACTAGACTTTTTTTTTTTTTTTTTATAAAGACAGCGTAGCACTACAAACAATATTGCACAAAGTAGCACTTGCACACACACTACCAACTTCTCAAAACCTGACACCGGTAGGCTGAATGATTTGTTTTATGGCTTTGAACATTTAGAAAATTGTTTCACCCTGCAGCAGTTTGTAGAGTAAACCTTTACCATAGGAAACAAAAGAACTAAAATTGCAGAGGGAAAATCATCCGCCTTAGCCTAACTGAGAAAGGAAGATCAGCAGCCTTTTACTCTTCCCTCCTCCCTCGACTAACAGTGTAGCAGGCAGGGGGGATTTGAGCTTCACTGAACCACCACAAGGCTTGCAGTGTCTTTGAACAGACAGCTTTATTCAAAAACTTTGGAGTAAAACGGTGTTAAAACAAGTAAAATCTACATCTTTGTAGTGCCAACTACGAGAATCTTTACAGTAAATAACATGAATGTTTAAAAAATAAAATGGCTTAACAACAAGAAACATTTGATTTAAGTGCTTTATCCTGGAGAGTGCTTCATCCCTCAGAAATCAAAGTCCTTCTCGGTCATGTGGACGGCCCAGGCAAACTTGTCTCTCTGGGATTTGTTGTAGACCTTGTCCAATGGCACCTCCATGTTCTTACACCTGAACAGAGCAACAAAAGGTACAAGGACAAGATACATCAGCTACAATGTAGTTATTAAGTACAGAAAATGAGAGAATGCCAAGTGATTGTTACTGTCAACTACCATGGTCTGCACTTGTTACGGTGCTTGAAAGTATGTTACAAAACACATTTCCATAACTTGTAGAGAACGCTCAAGTGGACTACTTGGCTGTGAATGCTTTATTTCCATGTACTTCAGACAATCTAGTCTGCCTTTCTTTTCCAAAATGTGTGTGTGTGGGTGGCTGGGTGAAGTGCATGTTATAAAGTGTATGAAAACAAAAGGCCTTCAAGAGGGTGGCTGTGTGTGTGTGTGTCGCCCTCACCAGGCCACACTGATGCGTGGGTCCAGATAGTTTAGCTTGGAGGTGCCGAGGGCAATCTGCTTGTTCTCCTCCTTGTCTGTGGCCTGCACCTCCATCCTAAGAAGCTGCTCCTTACAACGGGCCACAGCCTTCTTCTTCTTCTCCAACACACTGGACCAGACACAGAGACACACAAGCAAACATATGACAGACACGGCACTCCGAGTCAGTTGGTTCTGAACATAGACTTATAGAATACATATATAATAATACACATATTTTTGCACTGGCCTCTGTTCATTTAGGGTTCGGAATTGTCCCTACCAAGATGGTGGCGCCGTTCTGGGGCCCATTGTTCGGTCTAATATTCTATATTCTATGGTTCTGAATGCCTTCCCTCTATCAGATCCATGGTGATGAACGTATTTCAAATGATCAAATTATTCCACAATCTATGGCATATCCACCATCAGTTACCTTTTCGGAGAGACAATATGATTTGTCTCCAATCTGAACTGAATGATCTAAAGAACTGAGACAGTGCAGCACGTGGGGTTTTTCAGGAGGGACAGCACTCACATGTTGAGCTTGGGGTCTGAGCCTTCCTTGGCGTCCTTCTTGGCCTGCTTCAGCTCACGCTTGGCCTGGGCCAGCTGCTCCTTCCTAGAATCAATCTGGATGGGATAACACCAAGATAAACTACTGTACAGTACGCAGACTACAGGACCACACAGGGGATGGCTGTTGCCCTCTCTGTTCATCTCACTTCTCATTCACAGGTAAGTGCACACACATGCACATAATTAACTTTGCCTTTCTCTATTCATCCTCTTCCATGCACACGCATATTGATTCCGCCATATTGTGACATTGATTTCCTTAGTTGACCATCATAAACCCCCCCCCAACACACACACACACACACACCCCTCTGGCTTACCTTAGATTGCAAGTTAGCCATGGACTGCTCAAAGGTTTTGGGCGGTGCGCGCTGATGGTTACACAGGATGGCCACCGCGCGGTTCGCCCGGTTGTAGGACAGAAGCTTCTCAGCCACACTGTCTGACACTGGAGGTGTGTGTGTGTGTGTGTGTGTGTGTGTGTGTGTGTGTGTGTGTGTGCGTGTGTGAGTGAGTGAGAATGAATGTGGTAGTTGGGGAGTGGGGAGCATGTGTCAGGAAAAGAAAAGAAATGCTCACTTATTGTCATGGGTAATTAGATCAAAAGCTTTTTTCTTCTCTGCATTGGGGGGAGATGCTGCAAGTGAAGCAATAAAAATCAGTGGCTGAGAACTGCCACAGAAAGAGGGGAAAGAGTTGTTTAAAAAAGTAAAAAGTTAATAAGAAACGCTATAAAAATAAAATAAGAAGCGATGAACAAAAACTCTTGACTGTGAGCGCTGTAGTTTGTGGCCTTGGGACATTAAGGATTTAATTGCTTGTGCCATTGCTCCTCAACAGTTACACTTGGTGTGTGTGTGTGTGTGTGTGAGAAAGAGAGAGTGAGAGGGACAGGCTCCCATGTCCATATCTTGTAACTGTATGTAATAAACTTGTCAAATTTGTAATAAATTTGTCAAAACAAATGTGTAACTATTTAAAGGAGTTATCCGGGGTGAATCAAACCGAAGCCCTGTTGTCTGAAGCTGCCGAGTGCTGTCGATAGGCATCAGAACGACAGCAGTAGGTACAACGTAGACCGAATTCGCAAACTGGCCACTACCGCTAACTGATAAGGGCATGCCTGTTTCGTTTTCATATGCCTTAATCTGTTAGCGGTAGCGGCCATTTCACGAATTCGGGCTACGTTGCACCTACTGCTGTTGCTCTGATACCCATCAGCAGCACACGGCAGCCTCAGACAACAGGCTTCGGTTTGATTCAATCCGGGAAACTCCTTTAAATATCATGCCAATAAAGCCCTTTTGCACTGAATTGAATTGAATAGGGGAGGGAGAGAGGGAGAGGGAGAGAGAGACAGAGAGAGAGAGAGAGAGAGAGAGAGAGAGAGAAACCCACTGTTGGACAACTCCTTCAGTTGCTGTTGCAATGTGATGGAGGCGTTGAATGTTCGAAAAACCTTGGCCGTCAGCCCGGGCATCAGAGAGCTCAGGTGTTTGTTCAGCGTAGCGGTCTGTCATGACACACACACACACACACACACACACACACAAGCAGAATGGTTATACAATGTGCACTCAACAGTGAAGAGCACTCATGACAAAAGCATGATATGAGGATACTCCGATAATACTCAAATAATGACACACACACACTTAAAGGTTAGTACGCAAACTACTCAAAAAGCTCAACTCAAGCTAAAAGAGGGCCCCCATACCCAAAATATGCATCAAACCCCCACACACTAATCCTTACTGACCATGCCCAACTTCTATTCCCCTCTTGACCACTAGATGGCACTGCAGCACTATGATTTCTTCCCCCATACTGTCTCCACCACTCCCTCCCTACCCCCTCCTTCACAGCATTCTCAGAGGATGGAGAGAAAGACAAACCCGCACTCCATATTTATTACGCCCATCATTTAGGGGGAAGGGGATTATAAAGCGCATTAGTCAACTTTTAGATTCATTCTGATGCCTCTGCGCGCGCACGAGAGAAAGAGGGAGGGAGGGAGATGGCGAGAACAAACATGAGAATGGGATAGACGTGCTCCAGCTTTAATGTCTCACACACACACGCACGCACGCAACACTCACACAGACCAACAAACACACAGACTCTCACACACCATCATATTCTCAAGCCTGCTATGTTACCAGTGCAATGTTACATTCAACAAAATTCTCGCTCTCTCACGCACACACACACACACACACACACACACACACACACACACACACCAACTACATTAGCACACTCAAATCAATGTTCATATCTAGCCTACCTCTGCAGGTGCAATGCCTCTGCACACCATTTACACACAGAAAGACATAAGACTGAGCAGAAGACCAATGCAACAAAACTAACTCTGGGGTACCGAGTCTCCAACCTGTTGCCCAGACCGATGAGTCTATTAGCCTGTCACTGTGACATGGCCTCTGTTATTGCACTTGACCTTTGCTGGGGGAGGGGGGGGGGGTCAAGAGCTTACCCAGTGGGCATGGGACCTGAAAGCCATTACTGCCCCCTGAGACACTTAAGGAGGAAGAGCACTGCTGTCATTCAACTCCATGGCACTTCAGCCTAACTGGAACACACACACACACACAAACACACAATGATGGACACACACAGGACCACTGATGATATTTCAACCTGTGGGTTGCAGGAGGTCAGGGACCTGTGTGTGTGTGTGTGTGCATGTGATGTACACGTACACACAGCAGTACAGACAACACACCCACACAGTAACATTTACCCAGAAGCAGAGGAGAAAATCACTCCCAACATCCATCTAGCCTGGGTAAACTAGTAAAAACCCGTTAACAAATTTGCTCTGAAGGTCCGTCTGAGGACTTTACCACTGAAGCCAATTTCTTAATCAAAAACCCAGGAACTAATGACAACTTGCACAAAGCCTCTCCGACCTACGACAGGCATCATATGATGGCATGTGCAGGATTTGCTAGCTGTGTCATTTAGCACAACCGGCAGTGAAATGGCATCACTGTTTACGGGCACAGATTTGCATTAGGGATGGTAATGAATAATCGATGAATCGATTATTCGTCATTAAGAGCTTATTCTAATAACAATCCAAGCCTACTGAATTGTTAGTTGAATTGTTAGCCTACTGATTCGTAATTGTTAGTTTCAGACACTGCTGTTTCATTAAAAGAAATAAGGGAAAAACACTCCAAAAGCTTGAAATGGTAATGTTGAATTTTTAGAGACGGCTTAAAATTGCTTGCAATGGCATGAAAAGTTTGATTCACACGCCGAAACTCCTCTCTAAAATGGTTAGGTCTCATCTCTATGTGAATTGGTCTGTGGCTAAAGGCAAGCTCGAGGGTTTCCGGAACTGGGGCAAGTGACATCACACTTTATCAATCGATTAATTGCTCGATAAAAGTTAAGAACAATCGAACATGAAAATTCCTCAAAAGTCCCAACCGTAATTTGCATGCTCGTTCAAGACAGAAAAGGCTTTTTAAACATTCTTGTTGATGTGTACCTCAAAAAGATCCACAAAAAGTACCAATTACAATTTCATTTTAGTGCTTACCTAGACCCCTTGAAAATGACAAGTGAATGAAAGTTCAACAGACCCATTCTCAGTAAAGATTTGAGAATCAGTCTACCCAATAACAAATCTAAAGGTTTTTTGAATACGATGACACTCATTAATGCCATCTCTAGATAAAGTGGGTTGCATACTAAGTACAGCATCTATGGGTGCGAATGTGTTTGGATAGAGTGTGTGTGTGTGTGTCTTATACACGCATACACACACAACTTTGGAGTTGTTGACCCTGCCAACAACTTTCAATGAGACAGATGGAATGAGGGCTGGAACCATCTGCAGTATCCAAGAGATACTGCAGCTGGACACACACACACACACACACGCACACACACCCTTACACACATGTGCAAACAAGTATAACACATCCACACACATCACTTGCACACAATCACACACACCTTCATTATAGACTGTTTCAGGTTCTAGTTCCAAAGCTGGTCCCCCAGGACTTCCCGTTTCATGGTTTTCTCCAGATATGGAATTAGAACCTGACGTGTTTATAATTCTATGCTATACAGTATGGGCACAAATACCCTCTTACATACACAACACAAACACACACGTTCATCATCACCTTTCATTAACACCTAAGCTGTATCTTCCTGATTGAAATCTTGACGAAAAACTCTTATCAGCACTAGCCTGGCTCCAATTCTTTAGTCCAATTCTTTAGTCTATGGCAAAGCTCAGCTCGGCCACAGCACAGCACAGCTAACTGTCCTAAGCAGCCATGTTGAGCAGAGCCCCCTGACATCTCCCTTCATTCCCATGGCAGATTGGTGATGGCAGGGACACCAACAGGTCCTTCATGAAAGAGTCCTTCATGAAAGAGGATGCATATATCCATAAACAGGGCTCTAGAGTGCGACCAATTTGGTCGCACATGCGACCTAAATTTTCAAAAGTGCGACTAAAAAAAA
>JASCQY010112182.1:0-17077 GCA_030264315.1 Sardinella tawilis
ACTGTTGAAGTTCAGATCACTGTCAATGACAACCCCAAGATTTTTAACAGCCTCTTTTGCTTTTAGCCCCTTTGTGTTAAGGACAGAGGCAATCCTTAGTCTTTCCTCTTTTTTCCGAATACAATTACTTCAGTTTTGTCTGCGTTGAGCTGAAGGAAATTCTGTGACATCCAGTTGTTGATTTGGTCCTGTACGCATCAGTGGTGACCGGAGGAGACTGTATTTATCAGAGGTGACCGTAGGTGACTGTTGGACATGATTCTCTGTTGCCATGGCAGGTGTGGAAGTGGGTCCATGACAGCAGCAGCAACAATGGGCTTCTATTGGTCAGGAGTCCACCCTCAGGGCTCTGGGTTGAGGCTCCGCCAGCAGCACAGGGGACCAGCGACGCAGACGCACCAGCAGCTACCAGCGACGCAGACGCACCAGCAGCCACCAGCGACGCAGACGCACCCTTCTCAAGGAAAATCAGCGATGCAGACGCACCCTCCACAAGGAAAACCAGCAGTGACTCAAGCATCCCATCCACACGGGGGACCAGCGACTCAAGCATCTCAGCCACACGGGGGACCAGCGACTCAAGCATCTCAGCCACACGGGGGACCAGCGACTCAAGCATCTCAGCCACACGGGGGATGGGCAGGCCAGACTCAGCAGCCTATCTGGTGGTGTTCTCTGATGACAGGAAAACCACTGGTCAGGGTAAGCCACGCCCACTAACTCATGTGAAAGAACACCAGTATCATTAGTGTTCAATTATGACAGTATTACAGTACAGTATTATTAATGTTTAATTATGACAGTATCATTAGTGTTTAATTATGACAGTATTATTGTTTAATTACGACAGTATTATAAACCTTTTTAGTGTTTAATTACGACAGTATTACAAACCTTCTTAGTGTTTAATTATGACAGTATTACATTTTTTATATGCATAACACAGTGGAGACGCATGCAAACACACATAGTCGTGCTATTGATAGATATTAGAACAACAGATTTTCACGCACGGTAGACCGAACGGCGAAAAGGCAGCCAACGCTAACTGATGAGGGCATGTCAGTTTCGTTCTGACATCTGTTAAACTATCTGTTAGCGTTAACGGCCGGTTCGCGAATTCGGTTTACGTTGTACCTACTGCTGTCGTTCTGATACGTATCGACGGCACTCGACAGCCTCAGACAACAGGGCGTTGCTAAGCGAGCACTCTGTTTACGTAGCTTCTACGTTAGAAGAGTGCTCGCTTAACAACGCCATTTTGCTGCTTCGCTAAAATCGCTGTAACTCCGGTCAGGTAGCATCGTTTCGGCTAATTTTTTGTCAGATCCTTGTACTTGACCACTGCTTCCACTGGAATGTTAGGTTTGGACGCGCCGGCGTATCCCTTTAAATAGAGTCATCCTTAACCGTCTTCAAGAGGCTGTAGACAGGAGGCTACGGGACCAGCAAGCAGGTTTCAGGAAAGATCACCCATGCACAGACCACATAGCGACAATTTGCATCATCATTGCACAGTCTATTGAATGTCACACATCCCTGTACATGAACTTCATCGACTTTGAGAAAGCAACTTTGAGACAGCTTAGACCGGACAACACTATGGCAGCTAATGGAACACTATAGAATCCCCACCAAGATCATAAACATAATCAAGAATTCATATGATGGCACCTCCTGTAGAGTCATGCATGCAGGTCAGCTGTCCCAGACCTTTGAAGTCAAGACGGGCATCAAGCAAGGATGCCTTCTCTCGCCATTCCTCTTCCTCCTCGCCATCGATTGGGTCATGAGGGAAACAACAGAAGGGAAGAGAAATGGAATCCAGTGGACACTGTGGGAGCAACTGGATGATCTGGATTTTGCAGATGATATAGTTCTACTCTCTCACACATAGGCAAATGCAAGAGAAGACAGATCCACTCCAAGACCAACAGCCCTATTACCTCAAACAACGCTGCCATACCAGAGGTAGAATCCTTTACCTACCTAGGCAGTGTTGTGGACACCACTTGGACGGATGCTGACATTAGAAGCAGAATTAAAGGAACACGCCACCTTTTTTTGATATTTATGTATTTGCATTGTGCTCAATTATTATTCAAGAAAACGCATATCATTTTCTTCTCAGTGTGTTCAGTACTAAGATTGACATTATTAGCATAACACAATCACTGGAAGTACATGGTACCATTAGCATCAAGCTAAAAGTGTCCAGTTGATGAAATTAATATCAGTTTTGCACTTTGGTGAATTTTAGGTAATTTTTAAAGTACTTTGTAAATAAATTTGACTATGTTTTGTTTGGTACCATAGACTTCCATTGGTATGTTAAATAAGCTTACACTGTCAAACTAGGCATTGCAGATACATAGAGACAAAATGCTATGTGTTTTCATGTTCAACTAGGGGTTGACTACAGATAAGCAATTTCCCGAAATAAGGTGGCGTATCCCTTTAAGACCTGTAGATCAGAGATGTGTATAGATTAGGGATTGTAGATGAACGATGTATACAGATTAAGGCCTTTACATTACAGATGTATAGATTACGTACATGTATGTAGGTTTGGACGCGCCGGCGTATCCCTTTAAGGTTTTACTGGGCACTGACAGCAGGATGATCCCTCAGTAGCTGTTGCACTTCCTTAGGTCACCTTTCTTCGGGAGTTTCATTATGTGGCCATCTACCCATTCTGTGGGTGTTTTTTCCATCCTCCCAAATTCTCCCAAAGAGGCTGTATAGCATGTTGGCAGATGTGTTCATATCAGCTTGGAGGGCTTCCGGTGGAATACAGTATTGTAAGGGCCAGCCGTCTTGCCTGGTTTTAATTGTTTGATTGCAGCTTTTATTTCAGTTTTTGTTGGTCTGTCACACTTTACAGTATGTTCAGCTGTGTCTGGGCCCTAGGAATGTGTGGCCTCTCTCCAATCTCTTTGAAGTGTTCCACCCGTCTATTTAGCTGTTCCCCTGGGGTTGAAAGGAGTTGTTCATTTTTGTCCATGATCGGTTTATTGCTTTGTCGATGTGTCCCAGCCAATTTTCTTGTGACATTGTACAGTTCTTTCATGTTTCTTTGGGATGCTGTGAGTCCTGCCTCCTTAGCTAGTCTCTCCACCTGTGACCTCTTGTCCTTCCTGATGTTCTTTCACGCTTCTTTGTGACAATGGTGTCCCTTTAAGGCTGCTGCTTTTTCAGATCTTGTTTTTGCAATATTTACCTTTTCCTTCAGCTGTCTCCTCTGATGGATTTTGTTGAGGGTTTCTGGTGTTATCCAATCTTTGTGGTTTTGCGATCTTCTCCCCAAGACCTCCTCACATGTTGAGCTCCAGGCAGTTTTTAGGTTTTCCCACTCTTGGTTTGTTGTCCATTCTTTTGTGTGGCCAAGCTGTATCTATGTATTTTTCTTTTCTTTTCTTTGATTTGTCTCTGAACTCATTCCTGATTTGATCATTGCTGAGGTAGTTGGTGTTGTATTTTGTTCTCTGGACTTGTGCACGATGATATCTCTTCAGTTTGTTTGAATTTCCCCACCAGGAGATGGTCGTCTGAGGATGCCCCTGCCCCCCGTCTTGTCCTGACATCTTCAAGTTCCATGGTTCTTCTACACTTTCTGTTTATACAGATGAGGTCGATTTGTTTTTCTGTGACATGATCTGGTGAAACCCAGTTTGTTTTGTGGATTTTCTTGTGGGGAAATACACTCCCCCCTATTACTAAGTTGTTGTTCACACGTTTCAGCAAACATCTCGCCGTTTTCGTTCATGGTCCCCACTCCATGTTTGCCCATCACAGACTCGTATCACTCATTTTGAGAAGGTGGGTTAAGCTGTCATAGAACCTCTCCTTGGCCTCGTCACCTGCGTCATTGGTGGGTTGGTGGTGTTGAAGGTTGCTGAGATAATATGAGGGCTGATGGGTTTCTATGCATTTAGAGTTTTCCTGGTCTCTTTTGTCATCATGGTAGCCACCCCCTCGGTATGGCTTGCTGCCTTTTCTTCACGTCCAGAATAGATAATGGACTGGCCACTGGTTAATTTGACCTCACCTGACTGTGTCCATCGAGTTTCTGCCAGGCCCAGGACTGTTAGGTTGTAGCGTTCCATTTCCTTGGCAATGGCAGCAGCCTTGCCAGTCTGGTTGGTACATGGTTCTGATGTTCCATGTCCCCATGGTAATGGGTTTCTTTGGCGTCAGAAGGGGTTTCAGCCTACCAGCTCCCTTGCGGGTTTGGTTGGTAGGCGTCATAGTCCCCATTGCTAGGGCACCTTCTTCGGCCAGGTGAGTGATTTGGTTTGTCTTTGGCCACGTTTTCGTAACTGGAATGTGTTTTACAGGGTTGGGTAGTTAACCCAACACCCAACCCCCAACCTGCAGGACCAGCTGCTGCTTTTCATCAGGCCACTACTCTAGAAACCTGCTCGGCATGGTTGGACCTACTGGGGGCATGAGCCCCTGCCGATATAGCCTTCAGTGTCACGGAGGCACGCATGCAACCCCACCTCGACAAGGTAGCAGCACAGGGGAGAATGAGCTAGTGGACTAGACCTGAATGATCAACCCATCCAGACCTGATTGATCTAGTGGACTAGACCTGGATGATGTAATGATCTACCCATCTAGACCTGACTGATCTAACCCCAGTTCACCTTCTCCATTTCAGAGTTTGATGGTGATGGAGGGAGGTCTCAGCAGACGTCTGTGAGCGGTTTTGAGCAGCGGGCCTGGTGGCGGCGGAGCGTGCCCAAAGGCTCTGATCAGCGGGCCAGGTGGCGGCGGAGCGTGCCCAAAGGTTCGTTGGCCCCGTGCCACAGGAGGTCCCTCTACGTGGACTTCCAGAGGATGGGCTGGTCCTCCTGGATCATCTCGCCCCGCGGCTACAACGCCTACCACTGCCAGGGCTCCTGCCCCTTCCCCTTGAGCCAGAGCCTCAGGGCATCCAACCACGCCACCGTGCAGTCCATCGTGCACGCGCTGCGGCTGAGCAGAGACGTGGCCGACCCCTGCTGTGTGCCTGACAGCCTCAACGCCATCAGTCTGCTCTTCTTCGATGACGAGGACAACGTGGTGCTCAAGCAGTATCAAGACATGGTGGCACACAGCTGTGGCTGCCATTAGGGATGACCAGTGATATTCCTCCACATATTATTGTTTATGATATTAAAGAACGTATAACTGATGATATTAATCAACATATAAATTAAATCATCACGCAGGTGCGGCTGTCATGGATGTCACTAATGATATTAATAAGCATATTAATGAAATTAAGGATATACAGTATAGCACAGTTACTGGTTGTAGCCAGCTGTGTCTGTCTTTAGGAATCAATACACAGTGTGTAGGTAGATTCAGTCAAGTATGGCTATGATAAGCAACATCCTGATTCAACATATATGGACTCAGTCAAGTGTGGTGATAAGTAACATACTAATTTAACATATATGGACTCAGTCAAGTGTGGTTGTGATAAGCAACAAACTAATTCAACATATATGGACTCAGTCTTTTTCCAGGTTTAAAAAGCCACAGTAATGTCATGGAGTTAATTTGTTCATGTCTTATTTGGTAAAGACTTCGAGGTCAAAGACAAAGGACTCATCGTGAGGAGTATGTGTTTGCTGGGAAGTATTTTATTGGAATGGTTTCCATATGAAGCAGAAATACTAATTCATTCCAAGGATGTGTCTTCCAAAGCAGCTTCAGAAAATGTGACAAAGAGTACAGCCTGGCAAACTGATAGTATTCCACACTTACATGTAAGTAACACTCAAAGTGTCAACAACTGTAGAGAATATGTTTCAGACACAAGTACTGTCTGCGCTCAGAACCCATTTCAAATAAAGCATCACTATCCTCTCATGTGTTTCCCAATCCACACTAAAGTGCTCATTGAGCTCACAACAAAAGTACAAAAATATGCAAAAGCTAATTTTACATTCATCATTTAAAAAAAAACAGCAGTGTCTAAGCCCGTGTGAAAACACACACATACACCCAAACACACACACACACACACACACACACACACACAACCCTTCACTCATAAAGAAACATTTACAGTCTCATAGTCTGTCCCAATGCACAGCTTATTTACATGTCTCATAACACTGAAACCAATACTATTGCTCGAGTAACACCATTATTGTAAAGAGTGCATACATCCAAACAACAATCCCTGAATTAAACTGACTCCAGTCTCAAATAGGACACTCACACACACACACACACACACACACACACACACACACACACAGACACACACACACACACACACAGACACACACTGTCCACATACTGGCTGACCCACACAGGCTGAATACCAGTGTCCCTCCTGGGCCCTGGGCCCTAGACCCTCAGCCAGTGTCCCTCCTGGGCCCTGGGCCCCAGACCCTCAGAGCTGCAGCTGACATGAATCAGCCAATGGGAGCTCAGGCTCCCTCTCTCCTCCCTCCCTTCTTTCTTTCTCTCCTTCTCATCTCACACTGTCCAGTTCTTCCTCCGGAGTGTGATCCTTGGGCACATAGACTGGTTCTATATAAGGATGCTCATTTCTGTTGCACTTGTGCATTGGGTCCTCCGGCCAGAGGGGGGCGCTGTGCTCCATGTCCTCCGTAGCTCCAGGGCGAGGCCGTGCAGCAGCGGAGGAGGAAGCCTTGGCCGAGGGTCGGGAGGAGACGGGCACAGGCACAAAGCTGTGGTAGAGCACCAGCGAGGGGTTGAGCATCTCCAGAGAGGGCCCCGAGGGCACAGCGCCCTCTGCTGCGTGCACGGGGAGCTGCACATAGCTGCTGGTGTCGGGGTCGAAGAAGGTCTTGGTGGTCACCTGCACAGGCATGTCCACCACAAAGTACTGGCCAGAGTCGGGGTCCTGCAGCAGCTTCCGCTGGGTCATTGGGTAAGCCTGGGGCACAAGGTTGGATGAGGAAGTGGGGTAGGAGCGCTCTGAACTGTTCTGACGCCCAATTGAGGGGGGGTATTGGTGCCCAGAGCTGTTGTGAGTTGTGGTGGGGGGGTACTGGTGCTCTGACTGGTTTTGATGCCTTGTTGGGGGGAGGTATTGGTGTAGCATTTGGTGGTGTGTTTTGTCAGAACTGTCTTCCCGCCTGTTTGAGGGGGGATAAGTGTGTTCAGAGCTGTTCACATGTCTAGCTGAGGGATGATGTGTGTGTGTGTGTTCAGAGTTCTCCTGGCGCGTCCTTGAGGGGGTGTGTATGTGCTCGGAACTGTCCTGCTTCATGAGGAACCTGTTCAGGGAGGGGCGGCGTGACGACCCCCCAGAAGACTCTCCTGCAGGGATGACATCATGGGCTTGGCGTGATGACCCCCCCGAGGACTCTCTTGCAGTGATGATGTCATGTTGTTGGTGTGGGCTCCGGCCTGCAGTGATGATGTCATAGGGTTGGCGTGGGCTCCGTCCTGCAGTGATGATGTCATGTTGTTGGCTCCGACCGGGTTGGGGTTTTTCCCAGTGCTGATGAAGGACCTCAGACTGGATTGGCACGTCTCGCTCCAGACTCCGGCTTCTTCTGTCGCCATGACTACCAGTGCCAGTGCCTGGACTCTGCCTCACGTACGGCTGCGGATATTCACGCTGCTGCTCAGGAGCATGCTCAGTGGAGTCTCTCCTGTTGCCATGACTCATCAGATCTCTATGGTTACCGATATGCCTGTCGGTGCTGTGACTCACATGTTTAAGACGTGCATGTTTTTCACCACTCCTGCCTTTGCGGTCGCCATGGTGACTGCTGTGTTCTGATTTGTCCTGTGCATGTTTGTCTATGTTGCTATGGGGATTCCGCTCCAGCTGTGCATGTTCCACTCTCTCTCTGTCCCGGTTCTTATGTTCCCTCTGTGGACGTTCCACTCTCTCTCTGTCCCGGTTCTTATGTTCTCTCTCTGGACGTTCCAATCTCTCTCTGTCCCGGTTCCTGTGTTCCCTTTCTGGAAGTTCCTCTCGTCGGTTCTCCTGCTTAAGTTCTGGCTTCTCTCTGCTGGAGCTCTTTTTCTCAGGTTCCTCACTGTTCTCTCCCTTTCCTCTGCGGTTCTTCTGGTTGTGTTCTGCTCCTTCCCCATTGCTGCCGTGGTGCTTGCGGTCTGTTCTACTGCCCTTCCCTTCGGCCTTCTGGATTCGGCGAGTGGTGAGCTTCATGGCCCGACGAAGTGCCTTCTCTGTTTTGGGCAGAACGGCGGGCGGTGGTTTCCTGGTCTGAGCAGAACCTTCAGTACCACTGCAGACAGAACCGGAGCGCTCGCTGGGGGCTTTGGAACCTTCTGTGTCGTCCGTCTGTGCTGTGCTCAGCTGTGTCTCTTCACAAGTGTCCCCCACGCTCTTCGTGCACTCTGATAGGCCGCTTGAGATTCCGCTGGACACTGAACTCCGGCCTGCCTCGTCCTCGGGCACCATCAGCATCTGCCCCACAGGCTGCTGGGAAGGCGAAGAAGCTGGAACACCAGTGGCAAGAGGAGCAGTGCCCCATATAGGAGCGGGGTCCTCTAGCACTGGCGAGCTGGCTGTCTCCACCAGGATGGGGATTCCTGGTGGCGCTTTGGGGTCTGCGTCAGCCCGGTCAGGACCCCGATCCTCGCCCTTCTCGGAACCACTCAGGCTCTCCCGGGGAGACCACAACTGGGAACCCCTCTCGGAGCCCCTGTCAGAGCCACTCTCCCGGGGAGACCACGGCTGGGCCATCATGTCCTGGACAGACTTGTGTAGGATGGGCCGCACCGTCTTGGTGACGGGTGGAGTGATGAAGGTGTTGTCCTTGACCTTGAACAGCACAGGCTTGGCAGGGGTCGGGGATGAGGCGTTGGACTGGCTGGGGGTCACGCTGACCGGGGTCAGGTTTTTGGGGCTGAGGTTGTGAGCGTGCTCAATAAGACTCCGCACCCATCCGCCCTTGTCCATGTCGCTGAGGGGAGACATCATCAGTCGCTCCGATGTGTCCGATTCACTTCCTGGGTTACTGAAGACACAGTAGTCCATTTCAGCCTTCCCAGAATTCTCCTTGGTCCTGTGGGAGGAGCAATCACTGTGCTGGGAGGGGGACATGGTGGGGGATTGCAGCTGCAGGATGTCATGGATCGTTACGCTGGCTGCTAGGGGGGTGTCCGTGCAGTGGGGTTCGGAGGGCGCTGGGTCAGGCTTGCTGATGTCCTGCTTTGTTTTGGAGTCCTCATCCACACTGACCTTCTCCTCGCTTGCCAGACCCAGCAGACTTAGAAAGTCTTTCACGTAGCTTCTACCCTGCTTCACTTTCTGTTCCCTTTGACTGCTTGTGTCTCCATCTCTCTCTCTCACTTCCTCTGTCTGTCCACACGTCTCTCCATCTCTCTCTCTCATCTCTCTGTCACTATCCCCCTCTTTCTGCCCTGACTCATTCTTTGCTGCTTGTGCCGTTGTCGGCTCAGGATGTTCCTTCACCTTGGGAGTGTGTGTTGGCACTGTCTCTGGTTTGCACTGGCTGCCTGTCACTGACTGCTTTGAGCTGGATTCTGAAGGTGTGGAGATGGTGTGTGCCATCTGTTGGTGGTTCTTCTGGCTGTTAGCCATGCTAGATAGTGGCTGTATGTTATCTCTGCCAGTTGATGGTGACTGAATGCTGTCTCTGCTAGCTGGTTGCTGTATGTTATCGCTGTTGGCCGGTGAATGTATGCTATCTCTGCTAGCTGCTGACTGTATGCTATCTTTTCTAGCTGGTGACTGTATGCTATCTCTGCTAGCCGATGACTGTATGCAGTCTCTGGTAGCTGTTGACTGAATGTTATTTTTGCTAACTGGTAACTCAATGCCTTCCCTGCTAACCGGTGACTGTATGCTAACTCTGCTAGCCGGTGACTGTACGCTATCTCGGCTAGCCGGTGACTGTACGCTATCTCTGCTAGCCGGTGACTGTAGGCTATCTCTGCTAGCCGGTGACTGTATGCTATCTTGGCTGGCCGGTGACTGTATGCTGTCTCTGCTAGCTGGTAACTGTATGCCATCCCCTGTTTTAGCCCTGGTGCCAGTGTGTGTGTGATCATTCCCATTAG
Organism: Sardinella tawilis; assembly: GCA_030264315.1. Classification (NCBI taxonomy): domain Eukaryota; kingdom Metazoa; phylum Chordata; class Actinopteri; order Clupeiformes; family Clupeidae; genus Sardinella; species Sardinella tawilis. The sequence goes on from JASCQY010112182.1 coordinate 10,033, forward strand.
CCACTCTGCCAGTGGGTCTCTCAGCTCTTCCTCTGACTCCCTCAGCAGCCATCTCCTCGTCTCTCAAGCAAGACTTGCCTTTCCTGGGAGGCACAGCAGGGGGCGTCATTGTTCTCTGAGGGCCAGATTCCTGGCCATTCCTCTCCATCCTGTCTCCCCTCTCTGCCTCCAAGCTGCCCTGTCCCCTCACCCTCTGTGACCCCTTGTCAGCCCGCCCCTGCTCTGTCCTATCTGTGCTGGCCCCGCCCCCTCTCCCCTGCTCTGTCCTATCAGAGTGCATTTGATCTGTGCTGGCCCCGCCCCCTCTACTTTGTCCCTCTCTGTTGGAAGAGAGATCCTGCTGACGGCCATCTTGGGCTAATTTTACAGGCGGACTGTGGCCTTGTTTGACACGGCCTTGTGTGGTGGCAGTCTGTTGCTTTGAGAGAATACTCTGACTGCTGCTACTCTTCGCCACAGAAGTATTCTCACTAATTCCCACCTCTCCATTTCTCTGAACCTTGCCGAGTTCTCTCTCTCTTTGCTCCGACGGTTCAGTTCTTCTCTCCTCAGTGGATTCTCTACCTCCCAACTGCCTCTGTTGTGATGGTTCTGCAGACGACCCCTGACCTTTCCTCTTCCTCTCCTCCCTCTCAGCGATGACCTCCTCCAGGGCCATGGTGGCCAGATCGTACTTGTCCACCTCAGTGTTCTTGGCCTGTCGGCCTGCAGGCTGAGAGTGGGTCTGCTCCAGCTCCAGGTGACTGAACAGGTGGCGCTTGGCCTGGGTGTTGCCCTTCAGAGACAGGACGCCCTTCCGTTCCCGCCTCTGGGGCGCAGGGGAGGCCAAGTCCTGTCGCGGCAGCCTGTCCATGTCTGATGGATCTGTTGCCCTGGAGATCTCCTTTGACTGCGGTGTGATGTCATGGGCTGGGAGCTGTGACTGGTTCTGACTCGGAGCGTCGTGCGTGTGCGGCTGTGCCCTGGGCGCGCCCTGCTGCCTCTCCTGGTGGGTCTCAATCTCAACCTGCATCTGCTTCAGCAGGGCCACCTCCCGGATCTCGTCCCAGTCCTCACTCTCCTCCTCGTCCCGCAGGGCGGCGCTCCTCTGGCTCTTGATGTAGTTGTTCTGCCGGGCAGAGAAGGCGTGCTTGGCCTCGCTGCTGAAGGCCGCCTCCCTCGCGTTCCCTAGCCCTACCTCCGCAGCAGCTGCGGATGCATCCGCCTCGTTCCTGGGGGGATGTTTCGTACGTGCTGGGACTGGCGGAGGCTGTTTGGCTGGTTTGGGCAACACTGATGGTTTGGCTGGTACCTCTGGGGGTCTTTTGTCCTTTGCTGCCACTCCATAGTCCACAGCCCCACTTGTGGCCTGGAGGCCAGGAGGACACACAGGTGGCCTTTCCTTGCTTCTCAGTGCAGAGTCCTTATTCCCATTTAGGACTGAATCAGTGTTTTGACCCTGGAGCTCTTTGACTCTCTCCTTGACTGACTTCTTAGGGGGCTCTTTCTCTTTCCTGATTGGCCGACTGTTCTGTCCTCTGCCAGCACCCCTGTCCTTTTGCGTCTCCATGGCAACCTCTGCCTCTGGGCTGGTCCTCCTGTAGAGGTTCAGACTAGGGTATCCAGCCTTATTCAGCCCAGGGCTTCTGTCCACAGTCCTGTCAGCAGCAGGCAGCGTCTCTCTCTCTCCCTGGCTGGTGCTCCCCCCTGCCTGCTCTCCACCCACTGGTCTGCTCTCTGCTCGCTGGTTGCCTGGCAACGCTGAGGCACTGGTGGACTCTAAGACGGGGCTCATGGTTGTGCCATCCCCCATCACCACGGTGGGCAGGGTGCCCGTGTCTGCGTCTGAGAGGTCTTTACCCAGAGCCCCCCAGTCCAGCCTGGTGGGGTCACAGGGGTCAGAGGGCCTGAACTTGGGTGGGCTGTACCGGGCCTTGACCCTCTTCCTGTTGTCTTTGAGGTTGAAGAGCAAGCTGGAGGCGATGGACCTGTAGCTCTCTCGTGCCCTTGTGTCGGGAGACGGCTTGCGGTCAGACGCGCTCGCCGCGGGCACGTCGAGGGTGGTGGGCGAGAAAAGGGCCGGCAGTGGCGCCGGGTCCAAGCTTTCTGTTTCCTGCCGACAGGGGATGACGGGCGTGAGCAGATGCGTGATGTTGAACGGTGTTGCGCTGTCAGAGCTCTGGTCCTCCATACGTCTCACTTCCTGCTTCCTGGTCAGCTCGGTGCTTGTGGGCGGCCGGCTGTCTGCAGCTGGAGAGCTCTTCTCCAGATGACCAGCGGGGGCAGCGCTCCTCGCCCTGACCCGGTTTCTCCTCCAGGGGGCGACAGGCTCGTGCCGCAGCTCCAGGACTGAGGGACTCTGAGGCACAGAAGGAGTGTCAGCCTCCCCAGGCCGAGCCAGGAACTCAGTGCTGCCCCCCAGTGGCTGCCTCAAGCTCTCCACCCCCTGCAGTCCCTCTGTTTCCTTGGCCGCCTCTGATCTCTGTGGACTGTCCACCCCCTTCCCGCCTCTCTGCCGGATCTTCAGTCTGTCCTGCCCAGGGTCACTTGTATGTCCACTCTCAACTCTCTCAACAGGTTCTTTGGTTTGTCCACTTTCAGCACTTTTTAACACACTTGTAGTTGTCTGTCCAGTCTCAGCGGCCTGTGCTGTGGTGTGTCTGTGGCTGTGCTGTGATCTCTGTGCGGTTGCAGTTTTCTGTGACTGTGTGTGTGTGTGCTCCTCTATCCCCGGCTCAGGCGCTGGCCTGTGGGCAGGGGTGAGTTGGAGTGTGTGTGTGTGTGCTTGGGGCTCAAGTGTGTGTGCTGCCGCCAGGTGTCTGTAGAAGGCAGAGCCGCCCCAGCGGGGGAAGCTGTCGGAGGGTAGCAGGTCAGAGATGTGTGCATGTTCCTGTCCGAAGGGGAAATGTTGGAGGTCCTTCCACGCCTGGAATGGGCTGAACTCGCTGTGCAGAAAGAAGTTGCGCGAGTTCAGCTTCCTCAGCTTGCTGCTGGACTTGCTGTGTTTGGACTTGGAGTTGGACTTCCCCACAGGAGGGCCGGTCGTGTCTTTGGACGCCTTTTTGCCTTTGGACTTTTTCTCAGAGGATCCACAGTGCTTCCCGTGGTCAGCGAAGCTTGAGTGAAAGTCTGTGGAGAACTCTGCCAGTTCCCGCTGGATGCTCAGCAATGCCGATTTATCCCATGAGTCCGTGCCACTCTCAGCCAGCATTCCATTGGCCGTTTTGGCGCCATCACCGTTCTTCCCGGTCGTGAAGGCGGACAGGAGAGACGACACGTTTTTGTGTTGCCAGACGGCGCTGGTGGCGCCGTTAGAGCTGTGCTTCTTGGTGGCGAGGCCCGGTGCAGTCTCCGGAACCTTCCGCGGATGCTCGTCAGCCAGCGGCTTCAGGAGGCAGCTGCCAGGCGATGGCGAGAGTCCGGCGAACTCTGCGTCGCTGTAGATGGCCTCGTCCCCGATGCACAGGGAGCGAAAGGCGCGGTCGGTCAGTGTGCTGACCTCACGGTCCGCCTCATCCATCACACTCTCACAGGAGCTGCTCAGGCGGCGGTGGTGGCGTGTGACGCGCAGACACACACTCCTCTTGTCCAGGATGCTCATGGTCATGTCTCGTCACAGTGCGCACACGCACACACACACGCAAGCTTTGTGCAATGGAGGGCGAGTGCTGGAGAGAGTGACACACACACACACACACACGTGTGTGTATTCTTTGGGCAGGTGGGTGGGGCCCTACGTCACCACTTCCCTGAAAGAAGAAAAGAAACAGATGTTAGAAACACAAAACACACACACTCTCACTCCCACACACACACACACACATCAGAAACACAACACACAGCATGCTAACGTCTATCTGGACAACTTCAGCATTTCTAACACTGCATTCAAACGCATTCAAACACATTCATACGCTCGTCTCCTCATTCTGCTGCTGGATGTTTTAGCCTAAAGTTATGACACATAACCACAGACCACAAATGACCTCATAGCTGTGTGTATGCTTAAGGCCTGTGCAGTAACCTAACCCTAACCCTAACCCTAACCCTAGGCCTGTGCAGTAGCACAAGGACAATGTTTCGCATACCCGAGTCATCATTTTGAACAGTGTTTGCAAACTCATAGAGGTTCATTCTGGCAGACTGTGTGTGTGTGTGTGTGTGGGGCGGGGGTCAGTCTGGGCTGCAGGTCATGTCTGGGGTTGGAGGGTGGAGCGTGTCTGATCAGAAGCTCGGCAGGCCTGTACATGACCTAAATTGTTCCGGAGCTGAACGGAAAACTCAGAGACCTTTTGGAGGCCGTGCAGCCTGTCAGATGTACAGTGCTGGCGCACACACACACACACACACACACACACCAGTGCTGGCGCTCTACTCCCCTCCACCATGCCAAGCATGCCGCTATTTTTAGGAGACCGGCTCGCATGCCTCCCCACCCTGCCACTGCCACATGGCTAGTGTACACACACACACACACACACACACACACACACAGCAGCAGCACTTCAGTCTACATATGGCCAGCTCTACTTTAAACCCCACATCGTAGATCACACTGAGATTTACTGTGTTCTGTCTTTATGCTCAAGCAGCTTATAGAGGGAAGGTGATGAGTGAATGTATCTCTGCAACCACTGGCCACTGTTGCTTTGTAGAAAGCAGATTCTTCACCACACAACTATTGGTGCTACCGCATGCTGTATCAGACACTTGCAGCATATTAACCCCAGCAGTGTTGGGAAAGTAACTTCAGAAATGTAATGTGTTACAATTACAAGTTAGCTTTGATCTAAAATGTAATAGTAGTGTACTGTAACAATTTTAATTACTTTAACAAAGTAATGTAACTTATTATATTTGATTACTTTTTGACTACTTTTCTACATTTTTAATACATTTTCTGAACTGTCAACCATTCTAAGTTGTTGAAACCTGGCAGGGTTAACCTTACAGAGCATTATTCAACACTGACTGCCGTCATTGACTTCCACACCTGAAGACTGCTTTGCTGTGAGATCATTCTGATCTTTGAATAGCAATGCCTGCTAAATCAAAAATTTCACATTCAACACTTTGTGAAAATGAATAAGCAGCGTGGAATGATTCTGCATATGTGTGTCTGCTCACTACAGCTAATTTTCATTTCATGCAATGGCCTACAGTACATTATAGTTTCTATTTGGCATTGCAGGCCACCTCACAACTGCAGCAAAGACCGCACCGCTTGTAGGCTGTAGATCAGGGGTGTCACACATAAGGCCCGGGGGCCTGGTCCGGCCCTTCACAGCATTTCATGTAGCCTGATTTAAAAAGCTTGTGGGAAAAACTGTAGTTATGTAGCCTGCTTGAACAGTACAGGCAGCTCCAATGGCATAGCATGTTACTGTTGAACTCAGCCGACTCAACTATGAGATGCATCAGGCTAACTAACAGGAAAGGAAGAGTAAATTTAGTGGTGAGGAAGTCAGAACACAGAGGTGTTAGGACTGTGCTGGTGATGGCCAGAAACAGTTTGTAGTCGCGTTATGGTGGCCCTCTGCGGAGAAGCCTGATGCTCAAGTGGCACGTGAAAAAAATGAGTTTGACATCCCTGCTATAGAATGACCTACAGCAACAAGTGGGTCATGTTGTCAATTCCTCCACTGTAGCCTCCATCATACGGTAGGTGCACCATTTAGACACATCAAAATAGTATCAAACTTTCAGCTGTAAATGGGGGATGTTGTAAACAAGACAAAAAGGCAAAACCTATTTAACTATATAACTATTTGTAACCTGAATATTTCCCAAAAGTACCTGTAATTTAATTACATATTTTTTCAAAGTGGCCTAAAATTTATTTTGTAATTAAATGACGTAATTTTGTTACATGTAGGCCTAAGTCGTTACTCCCCAACACTGACCAGCAGTAGCCTTTATTAACTATCGGTCCAGTTTATTTACTTAACCTTGCAGCCGGCTACAGTTAGCCTTCGCCTGAACACAAGCTGCTTGCCATTCAACACACCTGACATAGACAGCAACAGTTAGCTTTCCAGGTCACCTAACCACAGCCCGCTAGTTAGCCCTCCACTCCACCCAACATAGCTGCTACAGCCAGCTTTCCAATCCACCCAACACAGCCTGCTACAGTTAACCTTCCAGTCCAACTGCTGTAACATAGCCTGCTACAGTTAACCTTCAAATCCACCTAACCATGGCCTGCTTCAGCTAGCTTTACAATCCAGCTAACATACAGTAGCCTGCTGCAGTTAACCTTCCAGTCCACCTACTGCAACATAACCTGCTACAGTTAACCCTCCAATCCACCTAACCATAGCCTGCTTCAGCTAGCTTTCTAATCCACCCAACATAGCCTGCTGCAGTTAGCCAGCCACCTGACAATAGCCAAACAACTAGTCCACCAATTCACCCGATCCTAACTAGCTGCACTTGTCCTTCCCATTAATCTGGGCCCAGTTTTTACAAACAGTTTAATCTGGACCTGGATCTAAACTAAAGCTTTGATCTGAATGGTTTATACAAAAAATAGTTAGTCCTCCCATTCACTTGACCAGGTACTTCACCCTCCAGATAATTAGCCTTCATATTCCCCTGACCACAGCCAGAGCAGGGAACTAGTTCAAGCCCAGATTTAGTCAGGATTCGACCAAGGATTGTCTGCCACATAATGGCTAATATAGCCTAATCAAATGCCAGCTAGCATGGCTTACATAATAAAATAATGGGCAGCATAATATGGCTAACGTTATTATACAGTACTATGTCAATGACAAGATGGCCCATACAAACAGAGAGTGGTTAATGTGCTGACAATAAATCGATAGCAATCTGGATAAAGAAATAGAGGCTAATGCTGGCATGATGTAATGTGATGTGATGGGACTGTGGCAAATAAAAAGGCATTATGGCTCATTTGTCTGAAATAGGAACATGATAAGATTGACCCACAGAGCTGCTGAGGGACTCTAAGCTCAAAGGGATCCGCTTGTGTGTGTGTGTGTGTGTGTGTGTGTGTGTGTGTGTGTGTGTGTAGGTGTGTGTGTGTGTGTGTGTGTGTGTATGT
>JASCQY010112235.1:2893-17056 GCA_030264315.1 Sardinella tawilis
CCCCCCCCCCCCCCCCCCCCCCCCCGAGGTGTGAAAGGCCCATGCTGTTCTGGCACTATTAAGAGCTTGTAAGGACAAAGTGGTCCAGTATGTGGCCACATTGTCTGCCAACTTGTAGCTCGGAAAATGTAACAAACTATTGCAAACTATCAGCTTTTTACTGAACCGATATAAAAGCTTCACAGCTGTGGGACTTTTTAATGAAGCGTGAGCTTCTCCACAGAACATTATAAAGACAAGTTATATATTGCATGTGTGTGTGTGTGTGTTAACAGCTTCAGCTCAAACCAGTAGTGCTTTATCCTCATACAAAAGCCCTTTAAAAGGGCAGAGTAGTTTTAAAAATGCTGATGGTAAAATAAAAGCAATAGCATTGCTTGATATGGCTTGACACAGAGTTAATATTATGTAAATCACGGCCATTTCGAGCATCCTTGAGTAGCGATAATGTGTAGTGTTATGTATGCTGTGCCGTTTAAAAAAGTATATGGGTGAAGGTGCGAGATCTATATGCAGGCTACTCCTATTTGCATTTTGGGAAAACACCACTGCGAGACGCCAGCATTTGAAACCGTTTTAGTGTCTGTATTAATTTTTATCGCTCCGCAGAACCATCTGCTGCCGGGGTCTTCCTGAACACTTCTTTCAAAATGTTACGATCGGGGATGTTAATGTCGCCAGCTCCGTAAAACACCGGAGGCCACTCTTCACAGGCCGCCAGACAGCTGCCAAAACGGTCTGACGGAGACAGGAGAATTAGATTGTGGAAGACATGACGTAGCTTTCTCTACGGAGATAAACAGAAGGGGGGAAAACGAACAGGCGCAGCTGTGTGCCGGTCGCTCAGCGATGTTGAACTCCTGTCGCTAGGCAGTCTGATGCTAATTAAAGTGATGTGAAAGACGCCCAAAAGTAGAGAGAGGGCAGGTCACGCCACGCTTCCTTTGCCAAAGTCAGGAGAGCAAAAAAAAAAAAAGAAAAAGGCGATGTAACGCTTGGCTAGTTAGCGCTCTGCTAAGTTGGAGCCAGGGCGCCAGGATCCGACAGGCTCAAGATCCTGTCTGCTGATGATTTTAGCCCATCAGACATGAGAGAGAGAGACCCAGAAAGCACTATCGCGCTGTCTTTGAAGTTGGCATCTCTAATTAGCCGATTTCCACCAAATGCTGTTTCAAATTAGGCACTTTGGACGGCTGTTACATTTTTGTGCTCAGGGACACACCTTGATTTTTTGGCTCTACGTTTGTCTGGTTGCTTGTGCAGTCATGGATGTAGGAACTTTTTTGAAACATGACCTATTTCTGCATGCACATTTGGGTGTTTGCTGGTTTGATATGTTGATACAAACCCAAGAGAACGGTGCTTTTCCTCGATTTGAATTTCAGAGCTAGTCATGTTTTGATTGCTCACTTTATTTTTAATTTTGAAAGTGAATAATGCCGGAATATCAGATGAAAATTCAGCTCCGGCATGATTACAACATCTTACTTCATTAAGATTACATGAAAGAAGACATATAGACGTACATCAATGAATACGTGCAAGAATTTTCAGAGACGTATGCAAACAGTGTAAAAACAACTCCCCATACAAACAAATCACATCAATATGCATAAGCCTGCAAAAAAACAAAAAAAAAAAAAACAAAACAAAACAAAACAATGTTTCCTTTATGCTATAAAAAATGCATGGAGAAATATGCATGCTATTCGAATTGAGAAGCAATATGCAGAATACCCAAACCACTTTAATGGCACACAATCGCTTCCCCCCACCCCACCCCACTCCCCCTGGTGTGTTGTGCTAAAGAGTCATTCTTACATGACGGTGTACTGTATGGGAGAATTTCATTCATATCGTGGATGTTGCGCATACGTAATGCAGTAGCCTACTATCTGAATATGTATCTAATGATACCAGGGTGGTAAATTTTTCATTATGTTTTCATAGCTGCATCTGGTTTTAATGAGCATGTTGATGTATGCAACACTACTAGCATTACACTCTTCCTTGTGTTCCACTTCTTCTGCCTCTAGGCTTTCACATTCATTCATTCATTCATTCATTCATTCATTCATTCATGCCTGCAATGCTTCATTCTCTCCATCTTTTCTCACTCTTTCTCTCCTCATCCCTCCATCTTTTCCAACACAACCACTCCTCTGCCATCTCATCTAGTATCTTTTCCATCCTTTATTCTTATTCTGCTTCTTCTTCTTCTTCTCTCTCTCTCTCTCTCTCTCTCTTGTTTTCTCTCTCTCACTATCTCGCTCTCCCTCTGTTCCGCTCTCCTCTCCCCCCCTTTGAAGTGTAAATCTTTCCAGCAGGACTCCCGCTTAATGAAGCTGCCGGCTTGGCTTAATGAGAAGAGTCTTGGCTTCCCTTGACGAGACTCACGAGGCACGGGAACGGGTGGGGGGTGCACGGGAGAAGACTCGGCATAAAGAAGCAGAGGAGATGGAGAGAGCTGGAGAGATCGAAAGAGGGAGAGAGGGAATGTATGTACTTGTGTGTGTGTGTGTGTGTGTGTGTGGCAAGAGCAATACACAACCAGACCAGGGACATAGGGTAGAAGTGAAAACATTCTGATTGAGCACAGTGCTATGAACTGCCATGGGTTTCAACTCTTAAGCTCTTAAACTCTTCATGGTTTCCCCACTGTGACCCCACTAGCAATTGATCCACAGTATGTTTTGCGCTTGGGGTAAACAAGGAAACTTTGCATGTTACAGAAGTGGGTAACAAAGGAGAAGTAGAATCACCCACAATATATGACAAAGCAATGGAACACAACCTGATGAAGAAAAGAGAGCCAAACAGACAGACAGAGAGATGTGAGAAAATGAGAGAGAGAGCGAGAGAGAGAGAGAGAGAGTGAGAGAGAGGTGGGAAAATGAGAAGCATGAAGAATATGCAGGGAGAGTGAGGAATGCTCAAGAGTTGGACAGAAAACGATCCGGACGCAAGCGCTCATTTTTCATGACCAATACTATGGGATATGACAAGGGAGAGAGAGCAAGAGCGAGAGAGAGAGAGGGGCACAGAGAGAGAGAGAGAGAGAGGCACAGAGAGAGAGAGAGAGAGAGAGGCACAGAGAGAGAGAGAGAGAGAGAGAGAGGCGCAGCCTTTCACAGGTTGGTGTGGGTGCAGGGCAGATCTTTGGCTGGCTCCCGCTGTGCTTCTCAACAAGCGGCAGATAAACACACTTCATCTGGAGATAACGAGCGCTCTCTCTTTATCACGCCGATAGCAAACGCAAGACAGATGAAAAATAGATAGCGGCACGGAACGAGACAAAAGAGAGATCGAGCAAATCACTCTCAAAATGTTGCTGTGCGTGCAAATGTGTGCAGAATGGAGTTGATGATGGTGTGTGTGTGTGTGTGTGTGTTTGGGGGGGGGGGGTGGATAAAGGATGAGGAAGGTATTGACAGGGAAGGAGCGAAAGGTAGATCAGCATCTCTGTGTGTGTGAGAGAGAGTGAGCGTGTGTGTGTATGTGTGTGTGTGTGTGTGTGTGATGTTACATAACCTGACACCTCTCTGGCTGCTCTGGGATCAGAGTTTCCCGTAAGTAGGCCAGAGAGGCAGGAGGCGAGGAATGGCGGATATGGAGTCGGAAAAGGCAGTCTGAATTCTGTTTACCCCCCGGTAAATACACCCTAGAGATGACACCTCATTTACACAAGCTTAGCTCAAGGAAATCATGGGTGTCGTGCAAAAATGACTTATTCCTTTTTTTTTTTTTAAGGCTGCTTTGCAAATATATGAGGCACAAAGTGCAGGTGATTCTAGAAATGGTATGGCAGTTCAGCTCGTTGCCAGCATTTATTTATCAGGGCCTGTGAAAGTTGAGTTGCTAGAACACAGTTATTCAAAAACCAAAGAGATATTATTTAATCACTTTAATGCATTTAATGCAAGTGCATCTGGATGGCTTCCAGCAAGACTTAAGTTTCATTTTAACAAAATTGAAACGTGAGCACCAACAAAAAAAAAAAAAAAAAAAAGAAAAAAAGAAAAAAGCACTGTAGGCCTAACTGCATTAGTACTGTATACCGATCAAAACGAAGATCAATTTGCTCATACAGCATCAACACTGAACACATTCAGCAACTTTAATAAGCACTTAGGGCTTTTATGTGCTCTGTAGATGCATGAAATACAGTGCATAATCCCATACTATCTTTGCCGTCTACGTTATTAGTAGAATATTAACTCAATAAAAGTCACTGAGTGCCAATTAAGATGTCAATTTACATCCCATTAGCATATTTACCGTAGCCTATCTGGGCAAGGTTTCACTATTAATACAGTCTAATGTTGTCTATATGTAGATTAATTTACAGTAGAGTGTGTGTATGAGTGACTCAAGCAAGCCCTGTCTGTGCTGTGTTTTATGCCTACAGTGGTGTCGGTACTGTTTTATTGGATCAGATGAACAATATAACATGAGCAATATAAGGCTGTGTAACAGTCCACCACTTGGGGCCACTGCAATCATTTCATCCCCCCCGTGACCCCAGTTTAGCTTCAGCTGCTGATAACTCCTGCATGCCAATACAAAATAGGAATTATTCCCCGTTATGATTAGCAAAGAGACTGACTCAACAGTAGCTTTGGGATTATCTGTTTGCCGGCGAAAAAAAAAAAAAGACTTTGAGCATATAGACACAGATGACGAGCAGCGGGATTCGTTTGGTTTGCATTCAGCGCACGCAGTGCTTACTGCACATGTCATTCTGCCTCTCGAGATGACAGATTGGCTATTGTCTGTTCTCCTTAATGCTTGGCCACGGATCAAATGATTCCAGCATCCCCCCACCCATCCCAATCTCACTCACTTCCCTGCAGCTAAAGGAAAAAAAAAAAGAAAAAAAAAACCAAAACGGTCAGCACATTTTGAAAGTTTCAGAAGCATTGCTAAGTTATTTCCTGTGTCTCATACCCTCCTGTTTGGACAGCAATGATAGCGCCACCGTCACACCACTCTTCAACCTATCAAGCGCTGTCATAGAGTTTAACGTTATGTTATATTATTTGTTATATTATTTGTCTGTTTGTTTATTTATTTTTTTGCTAAATAACACCGAATAGGGTCCACTATCGGCAGCGGCAGCAGCAGCCACTACTGTCCCCACCGACGACACTGAACAATGCTGGGAGGATTTGCTCGCTTTCCCACGCTTGTCACTGTTTGAGGCCGTGGCCCCAAGTGGTGCTGCCATAATCTCTTAATCATATCTGCCAGTGCCCACGGATAGCCCAGCCAGAGCTGGGGGCGACTATAGCCGCTCACATCAGCCAGAGCTGGGGGCACAGCAGTGGGCATCGCTTTACCACTGCTGCCCCGCCTTGGGTGGATGTAAGCGAGCCCATTGGTGGAGAGGGTTAGGGCCCAGAAGAAAATAGGGGTCTACATGATGTGAACTGGGAATGAATAGGATTTTAGCAATTCCGTTTATCAGTGCAGTCAATTCCTTACTGTAGTCATCACAGGTTTTCAGTATCAATACTGTAGGCCTTTAATGTAGTCTATGTTATTATGGCCGCCATAAATGCTTATTAGAGTACTTACAGAGAACTGTGATGTCAATGTCATGTCCGAAAAACCACGGTGTGGAGCAAGGCACCTCACCCCAAAACTGCTCCCCGGGGGCCGGATAAAGAACTGCCCATTGCTTTGTGCGGGGGTATCAAAAAAGGACTGGATCAAATAGCTGCCCACTGCTCCACCTCGATGTGTGTGGACTGTGTTCACCGCTCCGAGGGACGTGTGTCTGTATAATCCACGGTCGGATGGGTTAAATGCAGTGGAAAAATCTCCTTGAAAAAGGATAAATGAATAAAGTGCCTATTCTAGTTGTAATGTATTACGTTTGAAAGCAGTTGAAATGCCACTGCGTGAGTAGCATTGTGTAAACATTAAGCCTGATGCCCACATCAGCCCCTGCCATCACCACAGCAGATTTGCTCCAAGGACATCTGCTTCCCCGTGTCTCCATCAATTCAAACAATGTGTCCATCTCCTATAAAAACACTCACCCATGATGGTGCCACAGCAAAGAGGGAGGCCACTGGAGGCAGTGGGACGTGTCTTTTTGTTGTTCTGCAATGCAAGAATACGACAAGCTTGGGCGCTATAGGCAGCGCTCGGCAGGCTCCGCTAGCATGTGGCACAGCAATGGAGAAAAGGTCAGAAAGAGAACCAGCCAGATGCCATGCAGTCAATGGTGCCACGTCCCCCCCCCCCCCCCCTGCGTACTATGCAGATAAATTAAGGCCGTCCACGTCTCCCCCCCCCATCAGCAGAAGCCTCAGAGATGTGGGCCTGACTAAAAACACATTAATTGAGCGACACAGGAGAATGCCGTGGGTTTAACAAATGCTGGCTGTCACACTCCTCTGCACTCTTTCTCTCACTGGCGTTTGTCTTTCCCTCTGTGGAACAGTTCCCGCACGACATCATCCTTGTTAACACGGCGTCTCTTTTTTCGCACCGTTTTTTCACACCTCCATGTTTTCATTCTGGAGTGACAAGCACAATGTCTCTGTTGTTCCGTTGGAAAATGAATGTTGCAACTTTTGAACACTCTTCCGCCTTCTAATTGTGGAACCCGAGTCAAACAGGGACTGTGAGAGGGGGGTTCACAGTCGTTGGTAACACTTGGAAATCAGTAGGAACAGCATCGTGAAGTTTATTCATAGACCCCATCAAAGATTTCTGCTAACAAGCTAAGACACCACTATTTAACCTCTCCCTTCATCACAAATGCCATCTGAGATGTTACACGAGGGCTACTGTATATAGCATCAAAAATATACATTGTCGATAACAGTTTTAACATTAAACACGTTCAGTACCGCCATGAAATACTGTATGTAGGAAATACAGTATTGTCTTCAGGGAGTATCCTTTGATTTCAAAGGTTGGGATAAATGAGGTTATTTCCCATGGTGTTTTTACAGAAGCCATTTCCTATTCCCTCAGATGGAGAGCTTTGGAATCTTACAAATCCTTGAAAGTCTCCGAGATCCAGCAACAGAACCAACTGTGACTGTTGTAGCTGCTAATCTGAGTGAATAGAATTGAATTGGGGATAGACTCATTGTATAGCAGATAGAGAATTGAATTGTTAGATAGACAGGATTATAGACATTAGTGTTGCGGTAAACCAGTTTGTGTTCTGTAAACACAAATTTTCCTCTGCCGTCTTGAGCTGATGTCGAGGTGCTCTGTTATTTCCATGTTGATGCTTCAGAGTGTGAGCTGATATTAGATTTGTAATACTACATCTGTAATCATCGTTCACTTTATATTCATTGGAAAAACTGGAGACAAGCCTATACTCCATATTTTTGAAAGTCTTACAAGAATCAATTTCAGCCTGTGATAGAGAGTAAACATACTTTTTGACACTTAATAAGATTCGGCATATTATGCTTCCCTCTATGGTATAAAGTACAGTATATCTTAATTATTGTTATTTACATGGTATTGATAAATATGATAATATTGTCAGACCCTTAGATTTCAACTCTTCTGCTTGCTTTAGCTTCAGGCCAATGCCTAAGATAGATGAAAACATTCAGTAGGGCTGCCTTTTATCAGAATGAGTTTCTCTTTGAAAGCATGAAGGACTTGGCAGAGTGTGTGGATTCGGTGTCTTGTGGTCTTGCTGCTGGGGATGCTGTCTTATTGATGTGCTCAGCTTGACGCCAATTAGCCGTTAGCGTTTAATTCACTAAACGACACCGTCCTCTGGCAGAGAGGTGAAAAGGGAGCATAGGTCCAGTCCCCCCCTTTAGCCCTACTGTAGCTAAGGCTGAGTCTCTTTCTCAACCAAAAAAAGGGCAGTGGGTTCCTAATTGCACCAAAAGGCATTCCTTTACAAGCTAGCTAGGCTAGCATGGCTAGCTCCTTTCGCTGCCCAGAAATATTTCACCATTTGTAGGCTATGGCTTAGACAGAGTGGTCGAATGCTACTGTATGCCGTGGTTTAATGGCCTGTGAAGCCGGCAGGTTAATAACTATAACATGTTCCTTTTGCTGCTAGCAACATGCTCTACATTCATCCACTAACTGGTTAGCGATCACAGTCATAAGCTGCTGCCGCCGCATGCTTTCATAAGGCTCCAACTGCCCCCCCCTCCCCCATTCCCTTAGGATCGCTCTCTTTCTGTCTATCGATCTCTCTTTCTCTCGTTTCCCATGCCCTGGCCAACTTAATTGGCTGAAATGACTGCGGAAGCATTGCTGTGTGCATGGTAATAGCACGGCAACTGCAGCCATCAGCATCATGCGCTTTCATGTGACGATCATTGCCTTAATTAGAATTTTTGTGCCTTTTAAGTCGGGAAAAGGTGCAGCGGGTAGAGACAGAGAGAAACTGGCATTAAAGGGGTGAGGGAAAGAGAGAGAGAGAGAGAGAGAGAGAGAGGAATCTGCCTCATCTATGCTAAAAGGTTTTGTCACCCAATCCTGTGTGCCCGCTAAAGCCTGCAAACTTTTAATGAATCGACAACATCAAAAAACAGCCTTGAAAACTTGTTTTATCTTTTAATTTTTTTTTTATTTTCCCCATTCCAGTCTTTTACCGTATATTGCATCAATTCTGCAACATTTCTTTTCCCTGAGAGACACAGACTGGTAGCAAGAGAGATTCAAAATGAAAGATAGAAAGAAAAAAAAAGGAAAGAGCGAAAAGAAAGAAAAAGAAATGGAGGCAGACAGACAGAGAAGCTGACAGTGTGAGTATTTTAATTTCTATCTCTTTCTCTTTGTCATGTATAATATATACTCTTTTTTTTCCTGCCACATTTGTGCCCAAAACTAGGAGCGCAGCTCAGTGGGCTAGACGTCCCCTCAGATCATTATTTTATGATCTCCTCTACCCAAGAAACCCTCAGTTCTTTTCCCTCTCCCTGCCACCTCTCTTGCCATCCAGCTCGTCACATTCTCTCGCTCCGTAACTGTACTGCTCAAGACCTCCTTCTCTTCGCTGGTCCCTACCTCTCTGTCCTCGTTTTTTTTTAACATTTTTTTTTATCATCTTCTGTCGCCCTCAACCTTTATCTTTTCGAATAATTCTCCTCTCAATTGCTCTCCTGCCTCTTTTTTTGCCTTCCTGCCATTGTTCATTTCTTCTTTTTGTTTACCGTGAGCCCTCCAAGCTTGAGACAAGAGCTCGAGACAACTTTTGCTAATCTGTGTCGATGGAAGTGAAATGGTCCCTGTCAAGATGAAGGTAGAGCTTAGCCTGCCTGCGTTTCATGGGAGGGTTTGGTGCTACAGTACAGTATATGCGACTGTATCATGGGCTGGCTGTAGTCTTTGTTTTTTTTTTTGCCATTGCCTTTTTTGTTGTGTAGCCAACAAGCACTATACTCCCGGAGACGATATCCATGCTATCAAATCTCATTGGCTCTTGATTCCAACATCTATCGGGCCAGAGTGTTTGGTCATATTTAATACCGCTGTAAGTTATGTCTACCCCAACCCTTTACTGTAGGCTAATACACTGGAGTACTGTACTGTGTATGCTAAGCTAAAGGCAAACCCATGGGAGGATTCTGGCCCAGTATGATCAATGGGCCTAATGCTTTTGGTGGCGTCCAAGCCAATGCTTTTGGCGAGGTGTGAGGGTCTGGTGCTGAGGGAGCGCTCTAGCCTCTAGCCTTGTTTGCAGGAAGTTTGTGTCGTGTGCAGTGCTGAAATTTTCAGTTTGGATGATTACGGTTGCACATCGTCCCAAGGTGTGTTAACATACGGGCGTGGCCCGACAGAGAGGATGTTCCAGAGAGATTTAGTGATGTGTGAGGGGTTTCCATGAGATCACGTTCCAGCTGCATTTCCAGGAGTCCTTAGTGGCCCACACCTCCCAGTCTCCAGTCACCCAACACACACACACACACACTCTCCCACCTCCATCCTCTCTACTCCTCATTATGACTGCACGCATGTCTCCGTCCATCTGTCTCTCTCTCTCTCCCTCTCTCTCTCTCTCCTCTCTCTCTCTCTATCTCTCCATCATCCACCTCATCCTGTCTGTATCCCCTCTTGCATGTTTCCCTTTACAGTGTTGTAGCCTCACATCTGGCACTGTGCCATATGCTCTCTCTCTCTCTCTCTCTCTCTCTCACCCACTCACTTATTCTGTCTTTTTTGCTTCCTTTCTATGTGAATTTAAAATCAGCAACTGCTGTCTTGACCAATGTGTTTTTGTCCTCCAAAAGTAGTAGCAATGGTAGCAATCAGCAAAACAACACCTAATAACTAATACCTCTCATTTCTCACCAATATTTGGCGCTAAGCATCATGGGACCGTGTAAGCTTGTCGCTAGATGAATTTCCTCCCGTTTATCGCACCCCACTCGGCATGTGTCCATTCTCAATTAGCAGGGCCGACATGTCCCACATTTGGAGAGGCAAGGGGGGTATTCTCTCCCGCCCTCACCCCCTTCTGCCTCCAGTCGGGATCTAACGCCTGCATCTGCGGGAATTCTGGGTAAAATGATCTGCTTTCACCACACTGAGGGTGAAGCGAGGACTGAAAATTTTAAAAGCTCATGAGTGCATGTCGCTGCCCTGGAAAATGAATAATTAGCGCTCCATGCCATGAGTGCATGCGGCTACCCTGGAATATGAATAAGTAGTGTTTCATGCCATGTTGTCACTTCTGCCCATGACAGCTCCCTGTTTTTTCTTTTTTTTTTTTGAAGAGGGCTAGGACACAGCAGCCAGCGGTGTCTTGTTTGACTGCACTAATGAGCTCGTCCCTTATAATGCAGCCAGTTAACCCAGATGGTTCGACGGGAGAATTACACTTTCGGTATGGGCACAGCCTTATGGCACGACGAGAGAGAGCGAGTGTGCATTGGTGTGTGTGTGTGCATGTGCGCGCATTAAAGTTTAAGCTATAATTGCAAAGCTACATTCCGGAATCCAGACGCGATTGCGTAACGGCGTAACCAAGTCCACACAGTCTGGGGCTTTCCTTGAGGTTAGCACAAGCTTTTAGCGCACCAGTGTACACTTGTGCTATGTTGGATTTTCCGACGTGTGCTTAAATATTAAGCGAGAGTGGTTTTTTAGAGAGGGCGTCCTTGAAGCGCACAGCTGGGGAGAGAACATGCTCTTTAAAAGCAATAATGAGCAAAGCCCACTGTCGTCGTGACAATGTCAGACAACTGGCTCGCCATGGTACAATTACGTGGGTGTATTAGTTCCAGATTCGCCTGTCATAGGCGTGTGACTCCTCGACAGTCATTGGCGAAGTGACAGGAGAGTGCCAAGGGCTTCGCCACGAGCGAACGCGATCTCCATTTTGTGTGACAGTGGCACAGCACATATCGATGATAAAAGTGGTTTGTAGGGTGAACCACAGCCAAGGATACACACACAGACACACAGACTCACACACACACACACACACAAGCACACCAGCACCACCAAAAAGACACAGATACTTCACACAGAGACATCACCAGTTTGCTGTTTTCAAGCTGAATACTCTTTGCTTTCAAATCAGGCATTCCTGGGGTGTACCTGGGGGTGGAATCTCCCTAATTTGGTCGGCACTGCTTCCTGCGTGCGCAACAGCCAATGTTTGGGGTTTGGGGGTGGGTGGGGTGAATCAAATAGGCAGCACCCCTAGGATCATGCTGTGACACCATATGAGTTCTGGCCATGGATTTTTTGTTCTTCATGTTTACTGTACACCTCCAGGTGCTCCTTAAAAAACTCCATTGTGTCTCACCTTTCTCTCTCTCTCTGAGTGATGAAGCGACACGTTGGAGCATTTCAGTGAACACAAGCAGTCCATCTGTCATTCCACTGCCACCAAATTAGTCTTGAAAAGCCTATAGTTGCATGTAAATGATCTAATATCACCAGCTCTCTCTCACACGCACGCACACACACACACACACACACACACACACACACATATACAGTATACACACACATGTATACACTTTGTCTATGGAATCAGTTAGGCAAATGTGAGGGAGTTGCAATGCGTCAGTAAATACAATATTTTGATGTATATTTAGAGATGCACAGAGCCTAACAACACACAGGCACAGCGTAGCAGATGCACTGAATTTGGGTCATGGCTTGCACACACACACACACACACACACACACACGCACACACACACACACACACGGGCCCTCAGAACTCAATCTCAACTCAGTGGCCCAGGTGCTAGCCAATGATGTGCAGCTGTGAGCTTTGTTTTCTTTTGTACTCTCTGGCTGGGGGCAAAGTAGTGATGGCCGCCCTGTGCTTGCTCGAGGGCACGTGTGTGTGTGTGTGTGTGTGTGTATGTGTGTGTGTGTGTGTGTGGGCGAAGGTCTAGTGTGTGTGCGGAGCGGTGCACCTGGTCGGTGGGCTCCAAGCTTTTCACAATGTACTGTAACCACAGCATGCATCGCCGCGTTCCCTTGGCGGGTGACAAAAAAAAAAAAACGATTCGCTGCCTCCGTCTCCATCTCTCCGACGGTGCTCGTCCATCCTTCCGCCATCTGCTTACGCTCCCAGGCATCCCCCAAACGAAAAACGAAGCGGTGGCCTGTCACCAGAACGACAACCACGACGCCACGGCTACAAAACACCCGGGCTTTTGGCAGAAGGGACACGTTTGGCGTTGGTATGGGAAGGGGATACAAATGTGCTTAATGAACCCCCTCCCTAACAGCATACACACACACACATACACACAC
The DNA here is from genome assembly GCA_030264315.1 of Sardinella tawilis. Classification (NCBI taxonomy): domain Eukaryota; kingdom Metazoa; phylum Chordata; class Actinopteri; order Clupeiformes; family Clupeidae; genus Sardinella; species Sardinella tawilis. Next base: position 15,620 of record JASCQY010112235.1, read on the forward strand.
ATACACACACACACACACATACACACACACACACATACACACATACACACAAACTCCAGAGATTTAGCTGAGTGTTGTGGATGCTGTGGAATTCGCAGTGAAACAGCAGGAGGGGAAGAGTACCCCATGATCACATCTCAACACAGCAGTGTAGAGAGAGACTGAGAGAGAGAGAGAGAGAGAGAAGGTGGGAGAGATAGCATGGATGGTGTTGCATGGATGTCACTCAGACACAGTGGTTCTGAGTCTCTTTCCCCCCCCCATTTCTTCTCATCCATGACAAGAGACAGAGAAAACTCACAACTCACGCATACACACACACACACACACTTCACATCTCCTCCCAGCAGGTGCTGAGAATTGTTTCTCTAGCTCTTCTGGTCCTTTGGCTGGGGAAAGACTCTAGTCATCCTACAATAGTACATAACTCTTTTCTCTTCTTTTCTTCTCTCTTTCTCTTCTGCGGGAGGTGTTGGCACCCGCTTGTAACGGAATGCATTTGAAGCAAAAATCGCTGTTGTGTCGCGACGCACAAAAAAAGTGCTACAGTACCTGGCTGCCGTGGCACTTGCAGGTTTATCTCACTAAGCTGTGAAAATGGCATGTCGCTATGTGATGTTTCGCCATCACGCCTTTCTGGAGAGGCCTCATCTCGCCTGCATTTCAAAAGGCATCATTACCAGCGTATGGCTCAGAAGGGTTCATCCATATTCATTCTCTTCCCACCCCCCACCCCACCCCCCATCCCCCATCATCCCCTCTCGACCCGCAATTTACACGGACGACTCGTGCCAGAATGAGTGGTAACAAGCAGGGAGGAGACACACACACACACACACACACACACACACAAACATGACCTCGCCTGCAGGAACGAGGCCCGAGAAAATATGCACGGCCATGGCCTAAGATTACACTGCCGAGAGTTTGGGAAAGTGGAAGCAGTTTAATTGGATCACAGAACCATTGCAGCAGGGAGAGAGAGAGAGACAGAGAGAGAGAGAGAGAGAGAGAGAGAGAGAGAGAGAGAGAGAGAATGAGAAGGGGGAGAGAGAGAAAGAATGAGAAAGGGAGAGAGAGATGTCATGAGGAGAGAGGGAAGGGAGGAAGGGGGAGGTGAATGGCCAGATTGCGGTGTGAAGGACAGGCAACAGACAGACAGCTGATAAAGGAGGGATAGGATGGAGAGAAGGATAGAGAAAGGAGAGAAAGATAGGTAGCATAGAGAGTGATTGTGAATGATGCTGGAGAGAGTCAGAGTGAGAGAGTGAGAGAGAGGAAGGGGAAATGGTCAAAAGGTGGTAGAGATAAAGGAAGGTAAGGAAGTGGACAGAGTGTGTGTGTGTGTGTGTGTGTGTGAGTGAGTGTGTGTGAGTGTGTGTGTGTGTGTGTGTGTGTGTGTGTGTGTGTGTGTGTGTGTGTGTGTGTGTGTGTGTG